>JAEBDU010012457.1:5213-41732 GCA_016802625.1 Heliconius numata | reverse complement strand
TTTATTCGTATTTTATTCAGTCGAAATTACTGATTTTCAAAAAAAAATATGCTGTTTTGACGATGGTGTAGGATCCAGAGTATCGTATACCGCTCAACATACCCTGTGTGTGATCGAAAATTAGTAAGTATTTTTTTCTATTTCTTATTTTTTATAATTTTTAAAAATATTTATAAAAGCTGCAATGCTAGTCATATTAACAAATTTGAAGGATATTTGTATTGGTTAATTTAATTTGCTAAGCGTTATAGAAATATTATAATAACAGTAAATTATGGAGTTCCTGCGCCGGCACCTGCGACTATATTACTACAGCTATTCCCTGCAACCGCAGGTACAACTTCAAATCACCGTCTACGGATAGACCACTTGTTGCTGCCGTCACATGCGAAAGCCATACCAGTTCAAGAAGGCCCCGCGAAATTAGATTTACTATCAAACAAAATTTTTATTGGAATTTATCATCGAACTTTTTGTGCTTCATCATAAAGAACTATGCCTTGGAAATTAACTTGCACTATATCATTTTATATAAGTTATACTTCATCCTGGGCTCTGACATGGTACTTGACTTGGACTCCAAGTATGTTCCCCCACTGGAACATGACATGGGGGTTGACTTGGCATATTTCAAATGGTTTTAATATAAACTTGAAACCTAGTTTCAATATTATATATAATATGATCAGAAATCCAACTTCAAATTCAGCTTGGAGTCCAGGTTATGATATTCTTCCAATTTGGACTGTCAATTTATCAAAATCTTGGAATGTGAGTTCATTAATGGGTTCTGATGTAGAATCTTCTTCAGATTCTGAGCCAGTATTAAATTTGGTTGACTCCGAACCTGAATATGATGTAGACTAAGGCTCATTGGACTGACATTGACTTTTAACTTTTTGAATTACCTTCAATATTACGTAGGTTTTGATGAAACTTCTTTGAAATGAGCTTGAACTGAAACTAGTCTATTACTATATTATTCACATAACTAGATATTTATAGATTTATTTAAAAAAAGGATACTTTAAAATTATCGCGGCAACGCAAGTAATATTAAGTGTTAAATTTAATAATTCACCTTGTAATTTTTAACCGACTTCTGTAAGAAAAGGAGGTTATCAATCCGTCTGTATTTTTTTTTGTTTGTTACCTCATAACTTTTGACTGGGTGAACCGATTTTGATTTTTTTTGTTTGAAAGGTAGTGCTTCCCGAATGGTCCCAATTTTTTTTTGGTCCATGTCTGACAATGGTATCTATGAGAAAATCACATAAGTCTTAAATTTGCATTAGGTATGTGCGCGACAAATAGACGAATAACTCAATGTCGCGCCAACCGATTTTGATGATTCTTTATTTGAAAGGATACACTTCAAGGATAATTTGGTGAAAGTTTGGTTAGGTTCCAATTATGGGATCCGGTGAAAATTTAGAAAGTTTGTTTTTTTTGGTAAAAAATTGATTATACTGTAATAGTTACAAGCAAAAACTTTTAAATTGATGTCAGAGGTGAGATTCCTGATCGTTACATTTCTTATCAACCAACCTCAAAAAAGAGGATGTTCTCATTTTCAACCAACTTCAAAAAAGGGAGATTCTCAATTCGCCCGAATATTTTTTATGTATGTTCTTGTCAATACACCAAAATGTAACTTTGCAAAAAAATTATAGCTAATTAAATGAAGTTTTATATAGGACAACCACAACCACTCGTTGACAACCACTACCACCACCATCACCACTCGTTTAAGAAGCATCATTTTAAGATCTACCCTTCACTTAAAATCGTAAAATAAATTAATTTTTAACAAAAAAAAAACCGACTTCTAACAACGAACTAAAAAGTGAAAAATAATTATACAAAGATTTTATAATTTTGAAGTCGGTGTCAAGCTAATGCTACAACACCTTTACTACAATATCTAATTACTAAGCCTGTTTGTTTTACTTGGCACCAACTTCAAAATTATAAAATTTTTGTATAAATATTTTTCACTTTTTAGTTCGTTGTTAGAAGTCGGTTTTTTTTTGTTAAAAATTAATTTTTATCATTATCTTACCGTAACTTCATAATGATGAAAATAAATGCAACGATGATGAAAATTGATGAAAGAAAAAATATTTGCTCTAGTTCCTAGGAAAATCGATGAAAATTGTTGAATTGTAGTTATTTAATTATCCTGTACTTTTAATTTTTAGTTATTCTATACTTTTGCTGTAAGTTTCTATCTATACTCAATTAGTTGTTTATTTTTTTAAAATAATTTTAATTTAAAAACATTATTGGACGTAATTACAAACTTTTTTTATATGTAAATAAAGAGATGTTTAATAGAATTTCTGGGTACTTATTGTATTTTATTCCATCCATCCATTTATTTTTATAGCTAACTTTCTATTTATTAATTTAAAATAAAATAAAATGATACAATCATTTCATATTTGATTAAATATAAAACACATTTAAATGCTTACAAAAAAAATAAAGAAGAAACTACTATAAAAATAATTATATACTACAATTTTATTGTAATAGTAAAATACACTTCATTATAAATAAATATATACCAATACAACGTTGAAAGATGTTATTGTGTGAAAGTGTTAGATATTATATAATGTAAATAAAAATTAAGTACTAGACTAAAATAGTAAAATTCATTTCAAAATAGGATTTTACAGAGGGATTTCAGAATATTTGCGATAAGATAAGATTAGATAAATAAAATATAGCAATAAAAAAGAAATAAAAAATACATAAGATATTATAAACCAGTATAAGAAGAAATAAGGTGTTTTGATTTGGCAACATTTGTGTCTGCGCTACGACTGGCCTCTAAATAGATTAAATTGACTTTTAAAACTTCATGCATTTTATTTGCAACGTTTGCAAGTTTTTTAAACATAGCTAAATTTTTATGGTAAAAATTAAGATATTATAAAGTTAAAGTACAATAGTTTTTCTGAGGTATACAGAGTAAATCCCTTCACACATACCAGGATGGTGAAATGCAAATAGTCCATTAGCCCGAATAGAGATATAATATCCACAACCAACGTGCTTATAGTCAGACGTTGCCCTACTGCGTTACGGATCTCCTTCTACTTAATTTTTAATTCGTCATTTTAAAACACTTATTGTAGAAATGAAACGTGCTTTCGTTAGAACTCACGGCTGAAGTAGAATTTCTTTAGCTCCATCTATATTTGATTCCATTTCGTATGGCAAAACGTAACTGACTATCAGAAAAGAAGAGAAAGAAAATGTGCACTCGCACCTCTTTTTCTCGTGCCCCTACAGTATACGAAGTGATCATCTCTCTTTCCTTCCATCTTCACTAATTTATATCTCCCTCTCAACTTTCGTTCGCTTCGCCCGATCACATTTTTCGTAACGCTCGCGTCACACATTTTGAAATTTTACTTCAAAAACACATTTACATACGATAGTCACCATTGCTTAAATGTGTTCAGAGATCTCTCTGTAAAACTCCTTTGAGGTTCATCAGGGTTCAATACGTGAATCAGTTCCGCCAAAATTTGATGTAATTTTTAATCATTACTCAGTCAAAATCATATATGTACATATTTAATGCAAATTGCTATGTAAAGTTGTTGTTTTATATCTATTTTCATACATTATTTTACCTTCACGCATCCACTGCATCATGTGAGTTTGGCAAAGAGAAGCTAGTGGTAAGTCAATTCATCTTCCATTTACCTCTCATTCGCTTACATTTTCATACATGTATCGTTTCTTTAATTATCTTTTTCTTTAATAAAACAGAGTTTGTGTTATATTAAATTGAATCTCTTTGAAAAAGAAGATAAATAGGAAGTTTTCAATTCAACTTTCATGACTTTCAGTTTATATTTATTTTTTAATACAATAGTACATTATATTATACAAGAATTCATTATACAAGAAATTTGATATTTTTCAATTTAATCATTTCTTTTTTTCTTCTGGTATATTTCCGCTTATGTATACGTATATTATTTTTAAACACTTATTTACATTAAAAATATCTATACATAAAATATATATTAAATAACTAGTGAAAACAAGTACTACTACTGAATCAAAGAAATCGTAAAGGGTTTTTGAAAATGTTTAGCCAGTTTTATTAACGGAGAATTTTCTCATTTATACCATACATAACATATCTTTCTACTTCAGCTTCTACTTCTGCTCATATTAAAATTTGTAAGTAGAATTTGAAATCCTGACCATTCTACTTAGACACCTCCAAACTCTACCACGATTTTAAGTGTTAAATTTATATATTCGTTAAAATCATAATATTTAGTATACATGAGTAAATAAAATGTAAAATATATTTAATAAACATGTTAGTATTGCAAAAAGGTTTTTTTTTAATAAGCAATTACTATTTACCTAAATGGCATATTGATACAAAAATAAATATTTTTAGACTAACTGAGCCATCCGTTAGTAATGTTTGAGTACGGTTTATTTTATTATAATAATTTCACATGATTCAAATGATTATAAAAGCCATAAAACAAAAATGATCGAGGCCGTCGTGGATCAGCGGCACAAGGGTGTGAATGTAACGCGACGGTTGTGGGTTCGATCCCCACTCGAGGAAGTGAAATATTTGTTTACGTTTATATTTCCATTTATTCGCTCTGGTGTCGAGGAAAAGCGCGGCGTTGAGTTCTGCAACTCAACACGCAATGCCTCCAGACTTCGGCAGAAAATGGGCAACGGAGTGTCTTAACACTAGGTTCCCTCTGTCTATCCGGCTGTGTGTGGGATACAGTGTAAAGCTGGTTTGATTTGATTTTTTTATAAAACAAAAATGAATATTATTTCCTGCTTTGTTAATCATAATTTATTTTTCTGTTCGGGTAACAGGACCATGATGAAAAAATATATATTTAATATTGTAAAGTGGGATGACGCTAAAATGGAAGAAGATGAGCAGTACGCAGAAATGGTAAAAATTCGTGATTCATGTTTCATTTCAAATAATACTAGAAAGAACTATATTTTTGATAACCCCAATATGATTAAAGACGGTAAGTTAAAATTTGAAGCTTTATTAGCAAAGCTTTCCGTTCTTTTTGTTTCTGTGATTATTCCTTTTAGATATTTCCATAGACTTCATCTTCAGGCATCTGTCATATATTTTATAAGTTTACGGTTATAGTAACAAGCGAATAGGCTTGTGCTATACTGACTTTTGAGATGATGAAATCTCTAATAAATTCTAAAAAGACTTCTGTATTCTGTCTGTGTTGTTGTCTTTCTAAACTTTGTATTAGTCTTTTAATCAGACTATACCTTAGCGACTTTTTTGCAATAAAACAACCACCTTTAATTTTTGATTAACATATTAACTATCGTACAATAAGGCTCTAAAAAGTATCAAATGAAAATAGACTACTCCCATTTTTAACCATATACATATATATTATCATCGTCCTACATTGTCATTCTTAATTATTTTCTTTAAATGGTAATCGTTGCTTTTTTATATACTAGATATCTTTTTTTTTAATATATTTGCTATGTATAAAAGTGACCATTATTCAAGTATAAGCCTTATGTAAGTTACTTTTTTAGAAGAGACGATGTACTGCCCGGCCAATTTCGATGGCAGGTTATGTTGGGATGCCATCCCAGCAGGGTCCACTGCCTCCCAACCGTGCCCTGAATACTTAGTCGGACCTGGTGTTGTCAAAAATGTTACCAAAAAGTAAGCATTCTTCATTTCTGTCATATGTATATGCCAGTTCAGTTAGCGGAGCCTCCTTACTAAGTACTTCATAGCTAAAAAAGTGTGAATCTGAAATAAATATGGATGATGCATGCATGCATTTATGGAGATGCCATCATGGGTTATAGGTTGTTGTGTATTGATCAAAATTATTTTAATTTAGATGCCTGGAAGATGGGTACTGGTACTCTAAAATTGGAGAGATGAGGCCATGGGCCTCGTACTTAGAATGTTTTTCACCAGATGACGAAGAAGTAAGCATAAATTTATTAATACTCGATAATTTAATTTTACTACATAAAATCTAATTAATATCAATTTTTGGATGGATATGAATAATATTATGAAGAAAATATATCAAAAATATAAGTAACTTTTCTCTATTTTCCACCTACAAATGATATTCTTCTATAAACTCAGTTATGATAAATATTTAACGAGAAGTTTGCATTTGCGAATGGCGTAACTTAACACCGCTAATAATCTGAATATTTTTTATATTATGGAAACAAATATATTAGCAACATTTAGAATATTTCTATGCTTGATTAAACCTATATACCGGTACCTATTGTATATTTAATATCATTTCAACACATCTGGGTTACGTTTTTTTAATTAAAAACACTTTTCTTTTCAGTTCAACACTCTAGTAAAAGACATTTTTTATACTGGTATCATTACAGCACTCATTTGTCTAATAATGACCATCATGATATTGGTTACATTGAGGTATGTAATATAATATTTTAATAGTTCTGTTTTTTAAAGTCATTTGTTGCAGGATTTTCACAAGGGACCTCAGAAACAAAATAAATTATTAATCCATTTTAAATTTAAAAAACTAAACTAGCTTAGGGTAGCGAAACACCAAACGGTATCTGCATACCTCTTTCGTCTCCTCGTCCCCTCGTCCACTGTCATCAACCTCTTCATACATGCCCTCCGGGGAGTTCACATGCTTTTTATGTGACCTTCCTCCAGTATCTTTGATACTGTGGTTTCGAAGGTCAACCAAGGTGCAGCCTACAAACGTACCTCTCTTACCGCTCACTTTTACGTCATTATTTTTTTTTTTCATTCTTTCATCACTCACTCGACGTGCCGAAACCAGCTGAGCACGTTCTTCTTCATTCTCACCGTGACATCCTCGTTAGTACATACCTTTCTCTCTATCTATCTCCTCATTGCGAAGATTCTACAAATAGCTAATCCACTTCCAAGCAATCAATAATATAAAAGTATAAAAACATATATATTTACAATAAATACATGCAAAAAATTCGATTGCAAAGCGAATTGTAGCATACGAGTACATTTGTACTTTGCGAAATGGGCATATCAAGTACTACATATAAATCAAGGCTGCGAATGTCAAATGTACATACATACCATATTTCTGTTCCTTTTTTTAGCCTCACGAGACACGTGTTGAGCAGCGGTAATCAACGCTACGCTTTGTCTTTTTGACCGGAGCGAGGAAGTGACAATAACTGATTACCCCGAACGAGAATCGAACCCATAGCTGCCGCGTTTACGTTCTGGCTTGGAGGCCCAACAACCTTTCTATTTTCTATATATTCATATAGAAATAAATAATACCTAAAGAACTGCAAGGGAAAAGCTCAAAATTTTAATTTATGTCATATACGGTTATTTTTTCAAAGTTTCAAAGTGTTACCCTTGGAAAACGTATAACAATGTTGAAATTTGGAAACGAGAAAATTCTTTAAAAAAATACATACAATTTATTTAAACAATTTGTTACTTACTAAACTGTAAGGTATTTTTCAGATTTATAAAACACCTTAAAGTTAAACTCCACTATCGACTTCTTCTCGCACTATTAACTGACAACTTCTTTTTTGTTGCTTGGTATAATATAGTCGTCGTGAACTCGGAAGTCAGGTTGCATAAAATGGTAAGTTTTGCTAATTTTATATATAATAGCGATTTCTTTTCATTTTCACGTTCAGATATTTTAGGTTTAGGCCAGGATCCTTATGTATTTTAATTTAATTAATTAATATATTTTTTTTTATAATAATAATTTTTACCAATAATTCCAATCAGGTCCTTGCGAGGCCAGACATTGTGAGTAAATGGTTATGCGTGCTGGGTTGGCTAACAACCACGTTCTTCATTGCCGTCCGCGCAGCTAGCCGTAACAAGGAAGGACGGAAATATCCGTAAGTACTTATTTTAATACTAACTTTGCCTGCTATTATAATAGCAAAATCCACATTTAAATTAGTTAAACGGTGTCTATTATTCTTAGTATTATTATTATTATTATTTTACACACCCCACGGACATATGTATGTGGTCAGTTTTGTATATCCTTCACATCATTAAGGTTGTTCCGAAGAATTGTTGGATGAATTCTAGTAGTGGACTGAATTCATCTAACAAGAGTCTAGTTCTTGTCTTTGGTGTAAAATGGTGGTGTTATGTTTATGTTTGGTGTTATTTTGCGTATTGCCTCTTAGCTCTGTTAAGAGATATTGAACTTATAGTTTGTTATATCTACTCTGCCGATTGCATCATAAGCGTCAACGTGTGATATGCTCTCATGGCTGGCACCCTTGATGGTCTTTGTTTGAATGATGACAGACTCATATGTTAATCCCTGAAACTCATTGATAGTAAGCAGCTCTCACATCCTGGCCATATATACTTCTCCGCCACCGTAAGAGGCGAAGTGGCCAGTCCTAACTCATGGCACGTCCGCACCTTGGTGCAACAGGGCCCAATGGTCAAAATCCACCTGATTAGCGTACGCAGGGCATTCCCCTGTGATCGCTACCCCTTTCTCAACCATAATTCAAAGCTCGTACTTTTTCTTCAGTGCGAACCACTCTCGCTCCTCCCCGAAAGGATAGTATCCCGCACACAGTAGGTTAGTCAGGAAGAACCTAGTGTTACTCCTTTTCCCATTTTACACCGAATTCTGGAGGCATTGTGTGTTGAGTGGTGGAATTCAACGCCGAGCTTTGCGTCGACACTAGAGCTAAGAAATGAACGTATTGAAAAAAGATCGTTAAAGCGCACTTAGCATTTAACTGTCGGAAATATCCTGCTAAGCGGGAAAAGAAGCTAATTTATTAATATTTATTAATATTTTATCTTAAGTAAATAGGTCTTTATAATATTTTATATTATAACATACAGGTTATGGATGACTCCGTCTGGCAAACACTGGATGTACACAATGCCGGTCATCATCGCGGTATATCTAGCATTTTGTAAGTACATAGTTGATAAATGTATATATATATATATATATATATATATATATATATATATATATATATACTGGAACTGCTCATAATTACATATTATTTCATATTGTTTTTAACGTGATCCTAACTTTTCAAAAAAATGCTGTAATTTTTAGACTTACATATACGTATTACAATTTTTGTATTTTTACATTTTTTTGGGTTAGGTCGCTTTAATGGGGAAAGTGCGATTTTTACTTACATGTAAATATTATATTTTTTGTTATAAATAACAGTTTCACTGGTTCACTTCGTCACCGTGGTTGCGGCTAAGCTTATTGGGCTACCAAACGAAAGCTATATAGTAGACTTTTTATATGTGATGAAAGCTCCTTTAGTTTTGGTAAGTTGTAGTTGTACGTACATATATGCACTTTTTTTTCAATATGTTTCCTAATTTCATAAAATTACTAAGGTAAAAATGTGGTTGAAGGTTTTATGATTGGGGAACTGCGTATGTTAACGTTAGGTTCCCAATATCTACCCTTAAAAAAACCCATTTATCGTATCGCCAGTCTTTCAGAACACTCCCCTTTCAGCCGCGCCAAGTATCAGCATATTGGGCCTTAATGTTTCGAGTGACTGCCAGTATCGCGATCATCTGGAAAGCAAGGCCAAGTTGGCCTCAAAAAAACTGGGGATCATCAATAGAGCGAGACGGTACTTCACGCCAAAACACCGATTAGCCCTATATAGGGCCCAGGTTCGGCCACACATGGAGTACTGTTCTCATCTCTGGGCTGGTGCACCCCAGTATCAGCTTGACCTATTTGATCGCATACAACGTAGAGCTGTTCGAATCATTAAGGACCCAGTAAACTGTGAAAGGCTTGACACTTACACTCTGCGTAGAGACGTCTCCTCGCTGTGCGTTCTCTATCGCATTTATCATGGTGAGTGTTCTGAAGAACTGTTTGACCTGTTACCTGTCGCCGAATTTTCTAACCGCACAGCACGTCACAAACTTAAATATCATCCACACCATCTGGATGCGTGGCACTCCACTACTGTGCGGTTTCGTAGGAATTTCCTTCCACGCGCCACCGAACTGTGGAATAGCCTACCCGCGGCAGTGTTTCCAGGTCGGTACGATATGGGTACCTTCAAAAAGCGCGTCTATCTCCACTTCAAAGGCCGGCAACGCACCTGTAGCTCCTCTGGTGCTGCACGGGGTCGTGGGCGGCGGTGATCATCATCAGGTGACCCGAACGCTCGTTTGCCTTGTCCTTTTCCATAAAAAAATATATATATATCTACCCTGCCATATGCGGGAAAAACGAAAGTAAAATATATTTATCTATTGTCATTTTAGTAAGTAGGTTAAGTTATAACATAAGATTGTAAATTAGCTGCTATTATTATTATTAAGAATTTCAGTTAAATTCTTTGCTTATAGACTCATCTATATGATTTGTTACATTTTACCTCTGAAAATTAACCAAGAAAAGGTATATTTAGGTTAGGTATATTTAATTTTTTTCTTAGATACCCATATGCGGAGTGCATTTCCTACTCGTCCCCTTCAACCCGCCGGAAACCAACGTCCTGTACAAATATTGGAAAAGGTTCATGTCCATGGTACTTTCATTCCTAGTAAGTATAAATTTCATTATAATCTAGGATTTGCCCATAAAATACATTTAATAAGCTTAATAAAGATTTATTTAGTTATTTTATATTATTAACATTACTGAACAGTTTTATATTAAAGTCGATTTTTTTAACTAATCTAAAAAATATCTAAATAATATATAGATAATATATATAAAATCGAGAGGTCACTCACTCACTCATCACGAAATCTCAGAAACTACATGTGTTAGGAATCTCAAATTTTGCATAGGAGTTATTTAAAGGACGAAGTGCTCGCTAAGACGGAATTGACGGAATTTGCAATATTCGACTCCTAAGGGGTTGTTTTTGGGGTTGAGAGTTTGTATGAAACTTTGTTACTACAAGTGCTAGGAGTGAAAAATTTTGCATGGACATCACTTATAGGACGTAGGTAATCATGGACAGAAATTAATAGTAACGTTCACGCAGGCGAAGCCGCGGGCGGGCCGCTAGTAACCAATAAATAGGAAAAATTATGAAAATTTGTCTAGTACCATTCGGTGAACACTCATTCTATAACTGTTGTAATATATTTACAACAGTTATAGAATGAGTGTTCGAGTGTTTTTTTTTCTAGGGAACCTGTGTAACGTTCCTCATGCACAACAGTCTTACAATCGCTATCCGTTACCGAATGACCCGCTACCACCGTTTCCACTATATATATCCGATGGAAGGTTAGATTTTTATCTTATATTTATATCTATATATATAAAAGGACTTGTCCTCACTGACTGAGGTAAGACGCACGCACAGCCGTAACCGCTGTGCGTAGAAACGTGAAATTTGGACAGATGTTTACTTTCGTAATCTGGACATCCACTAAGAAGGGATTTTGAAAAATTTTAACCCTAAAGGGGCGAAATAGGGGTTGAAAGTTTGTATGGAAAAAAAATTAAATCAGCACCGATTCTTATAAAATTTGAAATTTAGATTTTTAAAAGTATTTAATTGAACACGTGTTTCATCGTTTTCTAGAATTCTCCCCCTAAGGGTACAAATAAGGGGTTGAAAGTTTGTATAGGTTTTTTTTTAAATCGGCACCAATTTTTATAAAATTTGGAATTCAGACTCTTAAAAGTATTTAATTGAACACATGTTTCATGTTTTCTTGAATTCTTCCCCTAAGGGTGCAAATAGGGGTTGAAAGTTTGTATAGAAAAATCTTTAAAACGCCACCGATTTTTATAAAGTTTGAAATTTACACTCTTAAAAATATTTCATTGAACACATATTTCGTGGTTTTTTGGAATTCACCCCTAAATACGCAAGCGAAGCTGCGCGCGTCCGCTAGTCTATTTATATAGTAGTAAATTTGAGGCCGTCGTGATGCAGAGGCGCAAAGGAACTTTAAAACCCTTGGAAATTCGTAAATTATATATTAAATTCGTATATTATTATATTAATATTTAAAATGACAAAAATATATTTTTTTGTATGACTATTAACTTCAACCTTATCTTATAATTTATAGAAGAGTTTGTCATGATTACACTACAGAAAAAAAAATGAAGAATACTGTTTCAGTTGTTTATAGCCTCAGGGCTTGAAAGATCCTCAAAGGACGTCAGCTATTATTTAAATTATTTAAATCAATGTAAAAAGAAAAGTACATGACAAAGATTTTTTCATATTTTTCTTATATCTGTCACGACTCGACTATGGTCTATCATCCATTTTCGGCTTATCGTCGATTTTTGGAACACTATTTCGATTTCTGGTATATTCTTGTACCCTGAGATATCAAATAATTTTCAATATAAAAAATAAGTAAACACGTATACATTTCAACGCTCGTTTATAAAGAGCGATACACGTCTACCCTCTACAGCCTCTCGAGGCACACTGACCCATATACGAGGGTTCGTTCAACTGAAATAACTGTACACTATTTTCTTTAAAAAAACATCTTTTATACAAAATTTTACTTAAAAATCCCCTAATAATAAAGCTTAAACTTTTTTTAAGTCGTCTTTTATGAAAAAAACTAAAAAATAATTGCATTTGTTTGAATTTTGTACAGAATAATCTACATACACCCATCCCTTTCAGCCGCTCGGGGCGTACTAGCCACTGACCTACCCCAACTCATATTGTAGTCTCGTTCGCTCGATCACGACCACTTGTTGAATATAGTCAATGAAAACGTTTTTGCTCTACGTTGTATTGAAAAAGATTTAATTTTATGTAAATGTAAGAAAAAAAAAATATTTTGATGGTTGATTGTTTGTGTCATTCTTAAATTACTTAATATTGAGTCGACTTAATATATAAATGGTATATTATTTTTTAATAAATCCAAGCCCCCTCGACGACCGCTAGTCTAGGGGACGACACGGTGTCATTGTAAAATTTACAACACTAGCCTTACTTCGTATCACCTCTATCAGGCCTATCCCCCCTAAAGACTAGACTAGACTAGACTCTCTAAGACTTTAACACTATTTCTCTCTATTTACAGTTGTTATTTTTTAAGTTTATGGTCTTGACATATATGGTAACTCCCTCAAATCACCTACCTCAAACCCCAATCTTAGATTAGGTCTTCTTGAGAAGATACTACTTTTTTAAAAATACCTTGTCTACAATACTGTTTTCAATCCTCCTTTCGTTTGATATTAAAAAATAACAATTAAATGAAATATTGACTTTAGCAATATAATATAAATATCTGGGGTTGGACGTTATTGATGCTTACTCAGAAAGCTAATACCTAATGGTTATAGGGGTACATTTACTGTATTACATAAATTATATCTTAAAACACCAACTGTTGAGATTTCCACCGGCACTCCTCAGATTGTTCTTGTTATTTCTTCTTATTTTTAAATAGAGAAAAATTTTATTAAATTTAAAATATAAGCTATAGGAATTTAGATAAATCCTCTCGTAGCACTCCCCTATACTTCGAAAGCTACATGCCGATTTCAGTGTTCTACGCCGCGGAATTCCGGCTGTGACAAATATTTTTAATATGACTATTTTACAAGATACATGAGCTGGATACAATCTGCTTTCATATTTTCAGGTGTATGCGATTACGGCTTCCCTGAACGTGAACATATAAATTAAAAGATCTTGAAGATGACATTTTAAAAGGCGATGAGAAGATGGAATATCTGAATTATATTTTATGATCAACTTTATAAAAAATATATATATTTTTAGTAACTTAACTCTTAGAATTCTTATTACTCTGCATTTATGTACTAACTGTAACTGTGTCATATCAATGTCAATATCAATGTTTTAAGAATAGTATAAATAACAGATAGTATATTTAACGATTAAATTTTTAAAAAATCTTTAAATGTTTTCTAGATGTAAGTTGAAATTAATAGATTTAAGGTTCAAGCTTTAAGGTTGATTTAAAATTCAAATAAAATGAAAAAAAATAAAAAATATGTAAAATAAAAAAAAAATAAAAAATATATAAAATAAAAAAAATAAAAAATATATAAAATAAAAAAAATAAAAAATGTGTAAAATAAAAAAAAATATGTATAAAATCACATAATAATATGTGTATTTTATTATCAAACTTAAATCAATTTTCTGAATTGTCTAAATTTAAACTTATGATCATTTATATGTAAGAACGTAGTATTTAGAACGTAATTCAGAATCCAGTGCGGTGTCTACCAATAGTTACAATATAGATTAGATGGCCATCGGTGCGCAGTGGAACACCATCTGAATGTGAACGCGATGGTTGTGGGTTTGATCCCACTCGGGGATAAAAGCTAAATTTATATTCCCACTCTGATAAATACACTATAAACTAAGATGGTATAATATCTTTGTATGAATTTCTCATAGTAGGTAAGTTCTAATAGCATTAATGTAGTGTCAAATTTTGTCTATAAAAAATGCGTAATTAATAATTAATTAATGTGTAATTAATGATAACTATATTTAGAATTGTAAACCATATATTATAAGAGTTTTACTAAACTAATAAAATCGTCGTAGTAGCTTAGGGTACAACATATTTTATTTCAACCCTAAACTAACCCAGTAGTTTGTAATCAACCAGTCTATTTACTCTACCCACACCAGTCTATGCAAATGGAAGAAAAGTCTTTAGTTCACATTTACTGTAGTGGTATTATTTCATATTTTGACAGAATTGCTATACGATACAACTAAAATAGGAAAAAAAAATAAAACAAAATAAACGATGAAAACATTTATAATTTAACACATTTCACATTTTGTCATTTTCATATTTATTAATCAGATCTGCTACTCTCATACCTGCGTAAGTATCTTCACGCTTTATTCCCGCACAGCAAGGTAGGCAGAGGAAACATTGTGTTAAGACACTCTTTTCCACACTTTGATCGTAATTTTCGAGACATTTCGTGTTGATCGGTGGAGCTAATCGCCGCGTTTTGATTACCAGAGCGAGGAAATTAAAATAATTGAAACATAACCCGAGTGAGCATCGAACCCACAACCATCGGGTTAGCAGTCACACTGCCCCTATATGTAATATGCCACGACGGCGTCAAACCTGCTAATGTAATGTCAAAAAAAATATCTTTCCGAGTAGAACATAAGCCTTTTGTGTTTTTGTAGAAAAACTTACTACTACACTTGAATACTACAATTACAGTATTTGAAAATTAAAAAAAAACCATTCATCACAGAAATATACAATTTGAACTAAATTTAGGCAAGTCTAAATCTCACTACACAACCAACGGCTAGTATGTATCACTGTCCTTTCCAAGACTAAACGGATCACTATTTTAAAAAGCAATTTCTCTATCTAAAATTATGCCCATTTCTACAAGAATGGCGAACGTGATGAAGATCGCGTATAACACCAAGAACACTCCACCTATAGATTTTCTTAATTTGAATTTTCCTATGAATAAGGTGAGCCAGAGCAAGGACGTGGCAACCAGGAGAGAGCCCACGACGAAGTCGATGCCCACAGAGTTAATTTTAACAGCTGTATCAGAACCTTCGACTAGCAGTATGAGAGTCTTGATGAGCCAAGGTAGACCCAAAGCAAATAGTATGGCTAAAGAGTTGGCACCCAATGCATTTGATACTCCGATACCGCCTTCACCTGTAACAAGAGAAAGTGATTTTAGAACATTTATTGTTTATTCAGCTTTATGCTGTTTCGAAAAAAGCAGAGTAGAAAGGAACCCAGTGTTAAAACACTCCGTACCCCACGCATCGCTCGACTTTTGAGACATTCTGCGTTAAGTGACGGAACTGAACGCCGCATATTTTACACCAGACGGGGGAAATTAAAATAGTTTATATATAATCATTCATTCAAGCAGAGCATAAATCCGTTGCTATCGTCTTTACAGAAATAAAAAAATGTAATATAGTAAAATGGCGATAGTGGTTGTTAATCAAACGAAGAATCGAAGAATGTTCTATTTAGGGTGTGTGACTTTTTTTTCAGCTGTATACTATATTTCATGTATAGAAAAGTAGGCAGGGGGTCCTTAGTCTTAAAACACTCCTCTCCTCACTTTCCGTCGAATTCTGGCCCACTTCGTGTTGAGTGGCTGAACTCAACGCCACGACACCACAGTGAAGAAATGAAAACATTAAATATTTTATTTCCTCGAGTGGGAGTCGAACCCACAAACGCTTGTGGTCCAGCGCCACAGGCCTCAATATATGTATTGATTTTATTTGATAAAAGTCAGACCAACAAATAGCAAGCCATTAGCAAACAAATCTATTATTGAAATACAAGTGAATAATCCATTTCAATTTTCAAATATATAATTTATATTAACTAATTAACTTTGATGAGGTTATAAAATTGAAATTTTCACTTAATAAAGGCTATTATGATATTATTTCAACATAATTATTGTTTGATTATTTAACATGTTAAAAGGCAGTCCTTAATATTTTCACATGTGGGTTCGATTCTCAGTTCAGTTCGATTCTCGGTCGAGGCAAATTAAATATTTAATATGACGTATTTGCACCTTTTGAAATATTACAGAAGAGGCGATCTAAATTTGATAATTAAAACTTATTGTTTAGTACAATATAATTTCGTCGTTGAGTTCTGCCATTCAACACGCATTGCCCCAGAATTCGGCAGAAAGTGTCTTAACACTTGGTTCCCTCTGCCTACCCTGCTGTGTGCGGGATACAGCGTGAAGCTGATTTAATTTAATTTGATTTACAATATAAAATAATAAAATATAAATTTCATTAGTAATATAAGATACATGTATCATAAACATATAATTAAATTCTCGCATTAATTTTAATTATTTAATACTATTATTGGTTATGAGTCATTTCATTGTGAGAAAAAGAAAAACTTGTTTATTACTAAATAATTGAACGGTATCTCACATGAAGTCATTTAATGATTACAATCACATTTGTCATTAATCGTCTTCAGACATGTGGGTATTTTATCATTCTAATGAATTAGATAAAAAAAAGTTAATTGTTTCTTAATGATTGTTAATTTTTTATCGTTATGTAATTTTGTTTACGCACGTGAAAGTTATCAGTATCACAACAAAATTATAGAGCAGTATATTTTTAATTTTCATATTTTTCCATGTAAATAAGGATAGATAGAGAGAACCTAGTACCCAGATTCTCGACTCTTCATTTTCTAAATTGAGATATTTATATTAAAGTTTAGAGTGGCGGAACTTAACCTCGCTTTGTCTAACCAAAGCGGGGAAATGAAAATAGTTCAACTCAAAAGGGTATCCTGAGTTGATATAAGATTGATAAAACGCTTAAGTTGCATATTCAAATCTTAATCAATTATTATGTGGAATATTATTAAATGGGGAGCGGAGTGTCTCAACACTAGGCTCCCTCTGCCTTGCTATATCCGGACAACGTAAAGTTGGAGAAAAAATTAAAATTATTTTCTTTTCTCAATCAAAAACAAACGAATAAAGGTATACAAATATTTAAATATATAGGTATCTAATTATAATGAATACCAGATGATCAAGTGCAGTAATCACATATAGGTATAAATTTCTAAGAATAAATATTAATTTAAAGTCAATATGGATAATTTATTAGGCAACAACGTCATACAGTTAAATTTGTCGAATCATCTCTATATTAAAAATTGAATGTTGAAGTTAATGTGCCGAATGCGGATTCGATTCTCGCTCGGGAAATATTTTTTTTTCATTTCCATTCTAGTATCAAGACAAAGCGCAACGTTGAGTTCCGCCACTAAATATGAAATATTTCGAAATTTTGGTGGAAAGAATTGAATGGAATGTCTTAATACTAGGTTATCTCTGCCTTATTTGTAAATATACTTAACAAGGGAATTATAAGAAAAAGTTAAAAATAACACCACTGCTAGGTTTAAACGATAATTTTTCTAAGAAAATTTTCCATACTTATAGAACTTACAGGAGTATTGTAAAGTTTAAATATTAAATCGGATAAGGCAAAACAAAATGAATGGCAATACTGATATATGATACCGTGTTTTTATTAAACGGCAAGCAAAAGTTATTATAAATATTGAACATTAATTATTAATAATTGAAGACATCGTGGAAATGGAACACAAGAGTGCGACTGTAAAGCGGAGGAAACCTAATGTTAAGACACTCCGTTTCTCCGTTCACCACTATCCGCAAAATTCTTGAGGTATTGCGTTTTAAGAGGCGGGATTTAAGATGGCGCCGCGATTTGCCTCGCCACCGGAGCGAAGAGATGAAAATATTCATTAGTACATTGCCCCGAGTGGGAATCGAACTCACAACAGCTGCGTTGCAGTCTCTCTCTCTCTCTCTCTCTCTCTCTCTCTCTGTCTCTTTTATACTATAATTTTATCATTATTTCTAATTAATAGAAATTTAAATTCATTGAAATGTAGATATTAAATCGTCACTTCAAATCTAAAGTTTGAAGTGGGCGTATTTCCAACACTATTAAATACCGTAGAACTACAAGTGCATGTTGATGTCGATTCTAAGAATATGAATTTTTCCCTTATATTAATTTGGAAAGATCTCGTTCCTTAGGTTTCATATCAGATGATGAGATTGCAGTGACACAATTCTTTATTTTCTATTAAAACTTAAATTTTCATCAAGAATTACTATTTTCAGGAGTGACTTAACACGAGGTTCCCTCTGCCTATTCTGCTGTGTGCGGGATATAGCGTGAAGCTGACTTTGATATTACTTTTTTCAGATTTACGCTGTATTGATAAAATGAATGGAAAGTTGAGAACGGAGTGTCTAAACACTAGGTCCTAATATTCTTGTCGTCGAGTTAATCTTTGGCTATAGTGATCGAATCGTATTAATTTTATTTTTCAAGTGAAGTAAGTTAATCGGAGGCCCGTCATGGCACAGGAGCACAAGCGTACGACTGTAAACACGATAGGTGGTGGGTTCGATTCCCACTCGAGGAAATGATTTAACATTTTCATTTCTTCGCTCTGGTATCAAGCCAAGGCCCCCTCTGCCTACCTTGCTGTGTGCGGGATAAAGCGTGAAACTAAAAATAAGTAATAGTTGTGATATCCAATAATTTATTACAACTGATTTATTATTGTAACTAACATTAACATACAGATACAATTAGGGAAAACCTAACACATTATTGCATAGTATTTCCCATTTGGTATAAATATTACAATGATTTATATAAATAATCAAGATGCAATGTTATCGAATTCCGGTAGGTAAGTAGGTAGTGTGTTCGATTCCACTCGGGGTAATGACATATACGAGTATTATTTCCCCGCACTGATGAGAAAACTTAGATGGATAAAGCGGAGATTCTTGACACTAAGTTCTCATTGCCTACCCTGCTCTATTTAGGCTTTGTCAAAGTAGGTAGGGTATTTGTGGAATTAAAAAATGTATATAAATTACAATTCAGAATGTTATTAAAATTAATAAACATACCTATATTATTTATAAATTTTATTAAAAGTATATAATTTACTTTAGTCAACTGTATTGTATTGTCTGACTAATTAACTAATATAAATATAAACATTAAAACAAGAAACTTTGATAAAAATACTTTGATTCTCCGTCAAAAAGACTCTCGACCGCTTGTGAAAAGGATTTTTAGATTAATATTAAATCCATTTTACTTTTTAAGCTTAAAAGAAAAGCATTTGAATTAAACAAATTAATTAAATAATGAAAACTGGCGACAGAGAACTAATTATGGAGTGTACACGATGATTGTAGGTTCGATGCCCACTCGAGGGAATGTTTGTATGCAAAAATATTTTCATTTTCTCTTTTTGGCGCGATGTTAGGTTCTGCCATCTACATGCAATATCTCTAAAATATGGGGAAAATCTAAACTTTTCCTCTAGAAAAAAGTGTCTTAAATCTAGCTATATCAAGGAAAGTAATAGAGCTAGTCCTAAGACACTATTTTAGTCATTCACAAGTTCTCTTCCAGGGAACCTGGGAAAATGGGGTAAAAATATTCCGTTCCGACACATCCGTTCCCCACTTTCCGCCATATTCTCGAGGCACTGCGTGTTCGATGGGGGAAGGCATCACCCTGTTTTGCCTCGTTATCAGAGCAGGGCTGTCCCACAAGTGGAAATCGAACGGTTTACAATCGCTTGTAGCACTGCGCTAGAACGGCTTGAGTATATAATTTATCATATTTCAATATTACGTATTGATACGAGGAATTCTTTTGAATTCATTTCTAAACTATCGACAAGCAAGAGTTTCAAACACTCGACTTCTTCATGCTCTACTTAACGTAGCGTCATTTATAAAGTCCTTTACGTGTTAAATTGTAAGGGGGCGATTGCAGACAAAATTTTAATTTTATCGTACTTTATATGTACTAATTTTTCGAATGGTTGTAGGTTCGATTCCCATTTGGATACTTTTCCCGAAAAATAATGTAATAAATAAATAATTAGCTATTTTTATTTTCTTGTTCTGGGGACAAGATGGATTAGATTTTTAGATTCAACAAAATATTGCTTTTTTAAACAGATAAAAATATAGAGATTGGTATGGTATTCTTTGTTGTTTATTACATAACTATTTCTCGGTCTCATAAACGTAATTGATGGCTCAAAATCTAAAGCAAACATAGCCTTAATATATAACTACTAAAATAAATATGCTGAACAAAATAAATATCATAAATTTCATAGTAAATTCGTACACATGATTAAAAAATAATTTAAGTATAAATAATTTTTACATTCAAATTATTAAATTTAGTGTTTATTTTTTAATTACTTGTGGCGTAGTAGCACAAGCGTGTGACTATAAGCGCAACGGTTGTGGTTTCGATTCTTACTCGGGGGAATAAAATATTTAATATTTTCATTCCTTAGCTCTGATATCAAGGCACAGGACGACATTGAGTACCACCGCTCAACACACAATGCCCCTAGAATTCGGCAGAAAGTAAGGAACTGAGTGTCTTAACACTAGTTTATATTTATTTATATTTTATTAAGAAAAACAATTATTATAACAACACTAGCCATATTACAAACGTTATCGCGAGCAATGCGTCAGCAAATCAGCTTTAAATGATAACAAGAAACATTCGCAAAGCAAATACCTGATAAGACATATAAATAATAATAATGTTATTTTAATATACGCAAATAGTACATCGCTATCGCCAAAAGCAAAGATAATTATTGATTTTGCACGTTTTGGTGAAATAATTGGTTTTTTTTTCATAAGTTTCACGCTTTGTCACGCATAGCAGTTTAGAAAGAACCTCCCCCTTTTTGAAAGACATGTTAGGGGAAAGTAAATTATGAAAATAGAATCGTTTCTTTGTGTGGGAATCGAATCTAAAGCCATCACATTTATATTCAGAGCCTCTGTTAATACACGATGGAACCCCCAAAAAAATTAATAATTATATTAACAAGGACACAAGGACCCTTGTGTTACCGTGCAACGGAGTCAAAGCCTCAAACGTCTCGATTACAGTCACGAGTACAGACTCGTGACTGTAATCTCGACGGTTATAAGTTTGATTCCCATTCAAGGAAATTATTAAATATTTAATTCTCTTAAATATTAAGCTAAATAAAATAAACATATTGTATAATGTCTCCGCACTATAGTCACTAAAGTATATGTAACCATTATAAATAATAATATAGTTACGAAGTTTATTACTAGATTAATAGTAAACTAACAGTTAATAATTATTTAAGGAACAATAAGCAATTTTTTTTTCCCACCAACACTGATATCAAACTCTTCCGTTACTGAGAAAATGACAACTTTAGAAAGCATTTTTCTCTTTTTTCTTTAAGTCCACGCAGACACAAGTTGCGGGCGTCGACAAGTACTTCACATATTTATTTATGCGATAGGTTGTGTGTTCGATTCTACAGAATTTGGCGGAAAGTGGGGGACAGAGTATCTTAACACTAGGCTACCCTGCTACATGCGGGAAACAGCGTGAAAGTGAAAAAAATAACTTTACTATGTTATAGTTAAAGTGAACTTACCTCGTCTAGACATGATGAATATTGAGCACGCTTCCGGCAGACAGCCGCCGAAGGCGAGGAAGGTCATGCCCATCACAGACTCGGGTATGAAAAATGTATGGCCTGAAGTGAAAGAGAAACAATGTCTATATTTTTAATGAAACGTAACGTAATTATCTTTACAGAGCCGACAAATGAAAATTATTCAAATATATTCCCCATAATGGGGATCGAACCCACGCATCGTGCCCAGGCGACGACAGATTTTACTAAAAAAAATGCAAACACTATTAACAACAATAGTAATATCGTTGCCATGAAATAATTTCTTTTAATAGTCTCATTAAATTCATCCTTTCATAAAAGGAAAAAATATATAAAGTAATTAGAAACAGGCGGTATTATTGTAGGTATAGTGCAAAAAAAATCTGATTTAAAATGATGGCTATGTATTCAAATCACGTTTATCAAAATATATATGTATATACCTATATAATTTTTCAGCGTTTCCGGTTTCATGAGAATCTATGCATATGAAAAATCTATGCATTTTTTCCATATGCACGATGGTTGTAGGTTCGATTCGCATTAATTAGTATTAATATGGATCTATGTATGTTTCTTTAGCTTCACAGTTCAAGTCAGACATTACAGGACAGGAACAGAACATATATTATTAAGACATTCTGTTTTCCACTTTTCATTGAGTGTTGAACGGCATAACTCAACGCTGGACTTCGTTTAAAAAAAGCAAAAACGAGTGCGTTTCACACCAAATACTTAAAAAACACTAAATACATTTTTAAATAAGATCTAGTTACATCTAGGTCATTGTCATTTCTCAACAATCAACAAGTGTTTATACGCCTCTTAATCTGTATACGAACGAACCTACAAGTAATCATGCAACAAAATAAATATACTTAATTATTATTATTAGCCAACCCATTTGTATGAAGTGCTTGTTAAATTATTAAAAGATAACATAGGAATTGTGTAAATTGTAGCTACGAAATTGTTATTTTTTTAGTTGTAAATTAAAATATTACAAATTTCATTTTCTCGAGTTGGAATAGAACCCAAAACCGCGGAGTGTTCCGCCACTCAGCACGCAATGCCTCCTGAATGCGGAAATATGCGAAAAGTAATAATATAATTTAATTCTTACCCAAAACAGTCATACTCCAGGATACAAAATATGAATTCACTCCAATCCAAACTATGCACATAACGAAGGATAGAGGATAAAATCTTCTACATGTAATCGGTGAAGGCACAGTTAAGCTGAGTACAAATTTCAAAGGCCACGTATAGAACCACCAAATTTTGTAAACCACGGAGTTCTCTTTCGGGAACCTCCACACACTCTTCTTTGGCTTCTCTTCTATTTCAACTAGAAAAAAAAAATTATAATGGAGAAAACTAATTTTGAAGAAATTAAATATCTTTATAATTATAGTATAGAAACCGTTTTCCATCGATGTTCGCTTATATCTTTAAAACAATACAATGATTTTGATACGATTTTCACTACTGGACAGAATGATTCAAGGGCTAGGTTTATATGTATCTTAAATATTTATATTCTATTAGATTAAATTGGAGTTTGGGGCTCCATTCATCCAGATGAAGACAAAAAGCCGACAAAGTCAAATATTTACTATGAAATATCTTAAGAAATCTATTTTTGCGCGTCTTTCCGGTACACTATTTTCTTATATGTAACGAGTATATATTTAACACATATATTATTAATAAAATATATAATAATATTTTAAAATCTACTATCGCTTATAAGATAAGTTTTATTAATAAAAAAATAAGGTAGCTTGTCAAAATTACTTTTAAGCTGATTTCAAATGATCATAGATAATATGATAAGAGAGCCACTTCGTTACTTTTTAATATTCGTTATTATTCTTCCTTTTATCAATAAAATTATGAAATACCTATTCGATAAGCCAATTGGAAAATGATTAAATACTTTAGCGTTTTTGCCAAGTTTAAGTGCGAAAAGGTTTCTTTTTTCAGCTTCACGCTGTGTCGCAGAGACCTTGCGTGAAGACACTCCTTTTTGCCAAATTCTGAAGGCAATCTGTGTAGAATAGCGGAACTCAACGCCGCGCTTTGCTTTCGGTATCAGAGTGAGAAAATGAAAATAGTAAACATTTTATTTCCTTGAATGGGAATCGAACCTACCTTTACCTTTTGCGTTTACAGTTAGAACAAAAAGGCTAATACAGTAGAAACTCGATTAATCGGATCCGGATAATCGAATGTTTAAAGAAAAGCTGGTTTTGTGCATATGTAGCAAAAAATTGTCATATGTCTATTAAAAGCAACAAACACATAGCAAATCAACGTAAATTAAGAAATTAATAATTTCCAACATACGATTTATGTACGTAAACATGTATGTGTTATATTTGCATACATATAAATTTTCTTAGGATTCATCGTAGTAGGTTGTATAGAATAATTATTGGGGTTAATAGTTCGGATAATCGCTAATCCGTATAACTAAGGGCCGGATAATCGAATTTCCACTACACATAGATATTAAATTGCAGGTATCACTTTATAACATTAACATCCACTAAATTTAAAGTGCGAAACAATGTGCTGAGGTCACTAGAAAAGACCTTCACCTTCACGTCGTCTTTTTTTATTTTCATTTACTGTTGTAAACGTCACAGGAATAGTCGTAGGTTCGATTCACATTTGGAGGAATTAATTATTCCTAATTTCCGCGAGACAAAGCGTGCTGTTGAGTCATTCAACATGCATTGCCTTAAAAATTCGGCGGCAAGTGGGGAACGGAAATGTCTTAATGGGAACGAAGTGTCTTAACATTAGGTTCCCAAGTTCCCTCTACCTACTTTGCTATGTAAGGGATACAGCGTGAAGCAAGAGCTAAGGGTACTTTTCGAGGAAAGCCATAGACTCAAGAGAACCTTAATTAACCTTGATTAAATAAAGTCACGTGGTTCGTTTCGATGTAACCACTTGTACGTGCGGTCAGAATCACTCTACTCTTAGTTGTAATATAATATGATTATATGATTATATAATATTATTATATTAATACCTTTTTCCTCAACTGCCACTTTTTCATTTGAATTATTGCTGATTTGCGTTTCGCTGTTGTTGAAGCCACTGTTGTCGAGACCCTCTTCTATGACTTTGGTGTCGTTAGAAACCATATCTGTACATAAAATAATATTGATTTCAGTATATAAATGTTACTATAATTATATTTAAGTCCAGACCAGTCCTGGCGCAGGGGCAGAAGCGTGTGACTGTAAACACGACAGATTGTGTGTTCGAATCCCGCTCGATGAAATTTTTTTTGAAGTTTTGGAGGTATGGCATGCAGGCTTCTTGAGTGGTGGATCTCGCTCGTAATCAAATATAATAGATTGTTTATGTAATAATGGAAAATGACATCTGACTGTAAGCCCGACGATTGTGGGTTCGATTCCCACTCAAAGGATTGAATTATTTTAATTTTCTCGCTCTGCTATCCAAACAAATACGACTTTCATTTCCGCCACTCAACACACAAAGTCTCGAAAAATTGGACGGAAAGCGAACACAATGTTTTAATACTAGATTCACTCTGTCCACCCTGCTATATGCGGGATAGAGCGTGAACTAAAAAAAAAAAAAAAGAACTCACACTCAGAATGACCTTTACGGCATCCCGCGAACATTTTGCTGAACAACGCAAATATCCTCATACTGTTGAACATTATGATGAAGTAGCATATATAGAGTATACCCAGGACCATGGCCTCGTACCAGACCACCAGGCCGTCCCATACAATTGCGACTAGCACACCAACGTTTATCATGTAGATTATGACATCTCGCGTAACTGGACCTCGGTCTATGGCGATTGGCTGGAAGGAAATTTAAAAATATATATTTTTTTGTATATATATTTGTTTTTTACTATAGCTATTTGAATAGCATTTTAAAAAGTTATTAAAATATGGTATTCTCCTCTTATGTTATGTACATATTAAGTATTTTGTGATAATGATATTTAATGACATGATAATGATTACTACGTTCTGTACGATAAGTTGATATACAAACCAGATGTAGGAAAATATTAAGCAAGACCTAGCAAGACAACCTACTTGGAGTTCCGCTAAACAACACGCAATGTCTCAAAAAATTGAGTAAAAAGTTGGGATCGAAATGTCTTAATACTACATACTAGGTTCCCTCTGCCTGCAAGCGGGTCACAGAAGCTTTATACATTTTTTTTTAAAGTGCGTCATTTATATCGACCGGTTCAATTGAAGAGTGTAACTCATTTTGTGATACGATATTTTACTCAGAAATTTTCAATTAATTTATAATTATATATAATTTAAAAATTATAAATACGATATTGTTATTCACATTTCAAGGGAACGGAAATTTAATGTTCATTAAATAAATAATGAAATTTAATATATAGCATAATATTTTGTTTAATTTTGTAAAATATGAAATTTAAATACGTATAGCAAGTTAACAATAAAAGGTAAATACGTAAAGGAAGGCTTTAACGAAATAATTAATCAATGATTTTTATATTCAAACAGTATTCGCCTGAATTCGAAGAACATAGAGCGCTTTGTTTTGCCAGAGCGGGGAAATGAAAATAATTTTATATAATATTTTTCCTAATACGAACCGAAACCACGAAAGCATTTATTAATTTTCTTTATTGTGCTATAACAGAAACGAAAAGTGATATTAATTAGTGAGGTATGCAGTCTTAGAGAATATTTTCTCAAGATTGACGTGGATATGCACAAGGATGTGGTAACAGTTGACAAAGGCCTTACTCCTCTTTCCTTGGGCAAAGAGAACTGGCGTCGGCCTGTAGTACTTACTACTTCTGATCGCATGGCTGTATGGAAGAGCAAGGAGCTGCATGGTAGATTCCATAGAGCCCTAGTGGGCCAGGACGTGGATACTGTTTCATCATTATCTTGGTTACAGTTCGGGGATCTTTTCGGAGAAACTGAAGGTTTTGTCTGTGCAATTATGGACGAAGTTATCAAGACACGGAACTACCAGAGACATATTATGAAAGATGGCACTATCGACATCTGCCGGGCGTGTCATCGACCTGGGGAGTCCCTCAGACATATTGTCTCTGGTTGTTCTCATCTTGCTAATGGCGAGTATTTGCATAGACACAATCAAGTAGCCAAGATAATACACCAGCAACTTGCTCTTCAATATGGCCTTGTAGAATTGGAGGTGCCTTACTACAGGTACAATCCCATGTCTGTTCTTGAAAATAGCTGTGCTTTGCTCTACTGGGATCGGTCTATTATTACTGACAGGTATATTGTTGCCAATAGACCTGATATAGTACTAGTAGACCGAGCGGCGCGCCGCGCAGTGATTGTTGACGTTACTATCCCACATGATGAAAATCTCGTGAAGGCCGAAAAAGAAAAACAATCTAAATATTTGGACCTAGCCCATGAGATTACCGCCATGTGGGATGTCAATGCGACTATCATTGTGCCGATAGTGGTTTCGGTTAACGGTCTAATAGCGAAAAGCCTCGACCAACACCTTAAGAGGCTATCGCTTAGCTGTTGGATCAAGAACCGGATACAGAAGGCAGTATTACTTGAGACGGCACGTATTGTGCGGAGGTTCCTCTCTCTGGAGCCCTAGCCACCGATGGCTTGGACCCTTGTCCCGCCCTCGGAAGAGTGGTTTTTTTTATATTTTTAAATGTATCTTTTTTATAATAATTTATATTTAAAAATGTAAAATTGATTCACTAATTTAATAAAAGTATATTCAGTAAGGTAATTTTTCACTTATCGAAAAGATCGAATGAAATCGATGAAAACTGAAGAAGTGAGTTAACTTTTGATTGTCTCTAATGACACTCGATCGACTAATCAGCAATAGACTATAATAAAATAAAAAAAACAGTCGACTTTATAACCTCCTTTTCTTACAGAAGTCGGTTAAAAATATATAGCTTCGTATATTTTAGACAAAAGTTAGATGTAAGTACTAAATTAAATTATAATTATTAATTATTATTAAACAATTATTTATTATGATTTCACTTTACTTCAGCAAAATTGTATTTTTTATAAATTTTGGAGAAACAGTCATATAGTATAAACAACATATAAACGACATTCCCACGACTACGATTTGAACCCGTTACTATCGCATCGATATTTTTAATTCAAAATATTATCCATGCTCTATTATTCTATTAAAAAACAGATTACATTATATCTTATTTCACCATTATTTTCATAGATTCTGAGCTGAAATCTAAACTAACTTACCGCAATCGCAGCGAGTCCCCCGACGGCAGCCACTCCCAGTACATTGAAGATGGCAGAACCCACTATAGTTCCGATGCCCATGTCAGATTGAGTGAGGAACGTGGAGATCACGTTCACGAAGAATTCTGGACACGACGTGGCCACCGACATAAACGTAGCCGCTGCGACGTTCTATAAAAAAGTATTTTTTTTATTTCCCGTATATATTTTTTCATTTTCTATGTAGTTTTGAGTTGCGGAATTCCATCATTTTCTCTTCTAACCAAAGCAAACATACTTCTGAATTTCAAATATTATGCCTTAAAAAGCAATTCCAATCCACAATAATTGCATTTAGTCTTATATTTTCCTTCTGCATCATATTCAAGACTTTGTTTGTTTGGTTGAACGTGTTATCATCAAAAACAATAGATGCAGCTTCACGATGTATCCCGCACATAGCAGGGAGGTACAGGAAACCCAGTGCTAAGACACTCCGTTCTCCGCTTTCCGCCAATTTTTCAGCGAATTGTGTGTTGACTGACGGAAGTCAACGCTTGGTGCAACTTATTCTTCCGAGTGGGGATCGAACCCACAGAGATTTAGCTGTTGCGTTACAGCCACACCCTTGTGCACCTGCGCCACGACGACCTCGACAATGCAAACAAAGATGCGATTTGGAAAATTCTTTTATTGAATAATTCATTTACCGAGCAAGTCTATTGGTACTTCACCCCGTTAACTGCTTCGAACCCACTGTACCTACGGTACCGTTGCTTTCAGAGCTAAATGTATCCATCAATATATCATAATCATTCACGATAAAATTATAATTCTAACACTTGTTAAAACAATTTAACAGAGCTAAAATCCTATCCATTCATCTCCTCATACATATGCATAAGCGTTCGAAGAGGATTATACGATACATTCAGAGATTGTTCAGAAAGCTCAGTTCGTTTCGAGGGGAATTCAGGTAATTAGGTACGAATTTGTATTGTTCTAGAGTTTTAGTGTAAGAGCTCGCTTATAATTGTTGATGTTTGTGTAATATATCGTTTTACATTAGATAAAACCGAGATATTCATTTGAGAAGGGATTTCGCACGAGATTCATTTTGATATGAAATTACATGAAAAAAAAAAATACAAAGAATCCTCGTCGTCAGTTCTATTGAAAATTATTTGTAATACCTAATACCTAAATAGATAGTTCGGATAATTTCCCTTGATTCAGAAAGGATAAAAACATGGTAAAATTTTGGCCGAAACTGTATTATTACGTATATGAAGAATTTGTTTGATTGATGTCGATAATCTCAGGAACTGTTTGTTCTATTCTATTCAAATATTAAAAATATTTTTATAGTGTATAGTATAATTATCGAGAAAAGTTATTTTTAAATAGAAGCTAGCATATTAATGAGTTTCATAAAATATATCTACACACACACATACATGTAGAAATATTTCTTATAAAAGAGGAGCAGGTTCAAATCACGCTACGTTCAAAAATTTTTATGTTATTTAACAAAGTACCAATAATGAAGTATTTATTATAATTTGTTTACTAACCTGCGGTATCTTAAGGTCCTCGCATATAATTTCCACGCACGGAATGAAATAATCATTGCACACTATTGCTAGTAGAGTGAAAGTATATATACCAAATATAACGTATAGTATAAACGCACCCTCCCTCAGTTGAGTCTCTGAAAGAAATAAATAATTGATAATAAAAAAATTAGCTTCCCGCTTTTCTCCGTATACTAGAGAGGCCCAGGAAGACATTGCGTATAGAATGACGGAGCTTAGCGCTGTGCTTTGTTTATAAGAGTACAGTACAATAGAAGGTAGTATAGTGTCAACGAGGGTAGTATAAGTAATTTAAATGTCATTCTCCCAAGCCGGGATGCAACCCACAACCATTGCGCCATCTATATCAATTTAACCGAAATTCGGAGAATCGAAATCGCTCAAAATTTGTAAACAATGAAAATTAGTAGAGAATGCAGAAAGAACGTAGTGTTTAGACATTCAATTTATGTAAAAATCACAATTAGTACAATCTTTATAACTTTAAAACAAAGAATTTATTAAGGATATTCGAAACATAGCATATTAATGTTGGTACTACCCGCTCATTTCTCTTAAGCAGTGGATACCTGGCTACACATGCATTTCGCATATAATTACAAACATAACAGCTTCAACAGGAAACCTAGTGTTAAGACACTCCGTTCCACAGTATCCGCTGAATTTTGGGAGTGGGAAATCGAACCCACAACACATCACGTTTTCAGTCACACGCTTGTGCCTCCGCGCCACGACTGACCTCAATTCTCAATTCAAAGTTCTCTCAATCAAATTCTTAACACATATACATTTAACAAGTAAAGCTCATTAAAACACAATTTTACAGGTGACCGAAGCTTTTACGTGTGCAATATTCAAAATTAATGGAATCGCGTAATGGTAGACAAAGTATATTAAATTTACTCATCGAAAACATTAAGTTTGTAATAAATAAAAGTAGAACACTTCTGATACTTTATTTTAATACTCTCTTTAAACTCTATTTTTTATTAACTTACTTCTGCACGCTATCTGGCGCATATTCATGGAAGGCAGATCTCTCAGACTCTGTACCCCATTTTCTGCCGAATTCTGAAGGCATTGCGTGTTGAGTGGCGGAACCGAACGCCGCTTTTTGCCCCGACTTTAGAGTGAAGAAATGAAAATATTATAGTTTTTATTTCCTCGAGTGGGGATTGAATCCATAACGCGTCGCGTTTACAGTTACACGCCTGTGCCCCTAGGCCACGACTGGCCCTCATATGAATTAAAATTGTAATATACAGCCTCAAAATAAATATTTATTTCATAATTCTAATTAAATTTCGCATTGTAATATAAAACTTACCATCAAAGATTCCATCAGGAAAACTATCAACCGAATCCCCAGACGACCTCTCGACTTCCTGTATAATATTCCCCACGACTTCCGTTTTGGTCCTCAGCCAGGGCCTCCAGTGCCATGTCTCCGACTCCTCAGTCAGCTTCTTCATGAGCTCTCTCGTTATATACACTTTGTCACCATTATCGTTTAACACTTCTACATATCCGTCATCTGTCACATCTGGAATAATTTACACTCCACTTAGACTTAATCTTTGATATAATTGTACGAAAAACACCAATACTGATATTTTTTTTTTTTTTTAATACGAAATAATAATCAAAGAATAATTCATGCAATTAAAATAGACTTGCCAGTTCAATAGACGCGCTACGACTGCACTAAAGGATAAAAGCGGAAAAATTAGTATTAAAATACAAATATTTATATAATACAGACAAACAAAACGCGATTCTAATGATGCTAGTAGCTGTAGAATAAAGTGCTGGATCGATTTTCAAATTATAGGGCATTTATCACTTTTTATCCACTAATATCGAGTGATAACGTGTTCGTACAGAAATTAATTTACATACGGTTTTAGTAACAAAAGTGGTGAAAGTATATTAATACAGGGATTTTCTCGCACGATGATGAGGGATGTGACAAGTCAACAAAAAACTTATCGTAAATACATTTTTTTTAGTGTGGGATAAACAGGAGAAAAGAGTGAAAAATCACTGTGTTTTTGACTTGGTCACTCATTCTACATACATTGGGCTAACACACCTAACTTTATATTAACTATCTAATCAAATCAACCTTGAATATTAACATTAACAAAATGGGAATTGAATCCACAACTATCCTAAATAGACAATATAAACATTTTCAAATACATTTTTAGGTTCTCATTGTACCTATACTGCTGTATGCAAGCAGAATGTATGAAAAGCAGACAGAGGGAACTTAATGATAAGACACTTTATTTCCCATACAAAGCCATTGCGTGTGTGCGGTGGAACACAACGCCGTGCTTTGTCAGAACAGCCTCAAATATCACCATTTTTATTTAAATTAATAATTAAATATACTCACTAAAATCCTCTAAGGCCACAGAATACGAAATGGTGATCCATATCGTTACACCCACTAACAATGACTTAGAAGGCAACATTTCCAAAATTTCTTCTTAATTTTACAGTTACCTGTTGATAGTTAATTGGATTTTAATTATTTAGATATGAAATATTCATTTGACTGTTGATAAAAATATGATTACTTTCTTAGTATAATAATTTAGATATTTTGTATATATTTAGTTCAAAAAATATCTAAATATTAATTAGTTTTGTTATTTAGGGTTTTTTGATGACGTAGATTATGTGGTTGTGGCTATAGATTAATAAGAAGTGGCTTTATACAAAAAATAATTGGTACTGTTATATTTTCTGTTTTTTGTTCCAGCTTCACACTGCAGCAAGGTAAGTGGGGAGAACCTAGTGTTCAGACACTCCGTTCCCCAATAAGATCAAGAACTCAACGCTTGTGGAATTCAACGCTTCACTTTTTCTCGTTAAAACAGGAAAATGAAAGTTATTGATTGTCGCAGATCGAACCCTAGATCATCGTATGACAGTTACATACAGTACAACTAAGCCACGATAGCCTCAACGGATGGTTCATTTGGAGAAAATAAAAAAATAATAATAATTAGACCAAAACGTAAAACAAAAATAAAAAATAATAGTATATATTTCTTGAATAGACTCGGCAAGTACAATAGTAGTACTACTTTACTATTAATAAGTGCAAATGTGTAAACATGTAAACAACTATAATAATTAAATAATACCTATTTTATCCCTATACATAATATATTCTCAATATTTATTTGAAAAACCCCGAGAGTGTCGTAATATTTTTTAATACAGCTAAGGTGCAATGTTAAGGATAAAATAAAAAAAAATTATGAACTCTGTTTCCGTGGACTTTAAAACGTAATATGGAAAATCCCGTTATTTCCCGTTCCCGTAAAAATTTAGAGAAATCTTCTCCTAGTCCCCTACATTCAATAACCTAAATACCTAAATATATGATAAATTTCTTTTTTTAAGTCCACTAGTTTCAATTATGTGTTGTCTGTCGGTCACTCATTAACAGACCAGTTTTCTATCATATGTAGGTTTTATTATATATTTATTTTATTTTATATTCAAGAAATACACAGTTTAAGTACATATACAGATATTTTTCAACAATTGAAACAAAATGAATTGCTGTACAAATTTAATATAAATTTTACTGATATTTTGTTTTTAGAGATCCGTATTTCAATAATAAAAACCCTTATAGGATGACTTTGTTCTCTGTTTGTCCGTCTGTCCATCCGTCTCTCTGTCCGTCAAGACCATACTTCTCGAGATCGCGTGGAGGTATCAAGTTGAAATTAATAACAAATATTCAGGTTTAAGGTCCCCTGGAGCACAAATTAAGCTTCTAAGTCAACGTTTTTGACACAATTTGTGTGAAATTCACCGCGTAATCAAAACCTATTGAATATTTCCCTAGGATCCACAGTTATGACATTTGGCATGAAATGCGAATTTACAATACAAATAAAGAAAAAAAACCGAAAAGTAATAATTTATATTCAGAACAAATTAATATTTGTAAATCATTTAATACAGAAAGGATATAACTTTCGGTACAAATAAAGGAAAAATTTTATTTATATTTGCAGATAAAAAGGCGTACAAACTTACAATTGTAGGTCATTACATATAAAATGACTGAATACGCTCGGAATCTTAAGTTTGTCAACATTGAGAAGTTGTACTTTCTGTTGACCTATAAAACTAAAATTTCGGAATCCTTAGTGAGTGACTCCGACTCGCACTTGTCCAGAACGATAAAAAAAATCCTTTTCCTTCACCAATCGAAACCATTGTGGCGCAATGGAATAGAGGTTGACTGTTATTAATCGTATTTGCGGTTATGGGAAACTGGTTGCTTCTCAGGAGAATGGTTATATTAAAATTATTCTTATTCCGCCCTATGGTAAGGCAAATCGCGGCGTTGAGCACTGCCAACTGACACACAATGTATCGAATTCGGGTGGAAATTGCCACTTTTCTAATTTTCAATACTAAAGAAATTGAAAATATTTCTGAGAGGAAATGTGAAAATCCCTAGCAGACCCCCTTTCATTGCATGCATAGAGGCATCGAAAAATAGTAAAATTTGTATTTAAACTTTTGTTTTAATTTTGACTTTTTATTCAAGCATTAATCGAGCATTCTGTGAGCAAAATTATAAGTCACTTCGTACGTCATTGTTGCCGTGGTGGTACATTGACACAGTAGAATAATATAAACGAGATGGTAATGGATTCAATCCTTATGCATTGATTACATTTAAATTAGTTTAATTTGCCACCAACATGGAGTGTTATGAAACCTGAGCAGCAAGTGGGGAACGGAGTGTGTTATCACTACGTTCCCTCTATCTACCTTGCTATGTGGGAAAAAGCAAGGTTGTTTTCTTTTCATTTCCCTATTAATTGTTAGAACTCAATCTATGATGGGATTCGAATCGACAATCCTCTTTACCTACGATGACATCAAACAAAAAAGTTTATTGATAACAGATTAATAATAAAAATGTATTTACGTAAAATAATTGGCTTTTTTAAAAAAGAAGCAGCTATAGCCGGATAGCAGAGGCAACCTAGTGTCAAGACATTTCTCACTTTCAGCCGAATTTTCGAGGCATTGCGTGTTGAGTGGCGGAACTCTACGCCGCCCTTTCGTCTTGGTACCAGAGCAAATAACTAAAAAAAATTTTTTGTTGATTAAAAGTCAACGTAGAACTAAAGTATATTTATTTAACAAAAATCTCATTTAGATCTCCTTTGTCTTTGCCTCCATACTAAAAATATTATTTCGTACATTTTAGAGTTAAAACATAGAAACAGGTTAACTAAATAAACCCTTAAATGTTTACATTAGCAACATTTTTGATAACGTGATAATATAACTTAAATTTATTAATTATTTAAAAAGTGTTAGATTTTTAGTTAATAATAAGAAAATATGAAAAGAAAACGGTGAAAAGAGAAAAACAAACTTTGAAGAAATTTTACTAGACTGTACTCTACTCTATGCTCGTTATTTTCTTGAATACTTTCATTTCCTTGTCCCACATTCCACTTTTCAACCAATTTTATACACATTGCTTATATAGACCAAAGGCTTCGTCTTTTTACCAGAGGGAACAAAAGAATATGATTAAATCCTCCGAGTGGGAATCGAACCCACAGCCGTCGCATTTAATGTCAGACGATCAATTAATATTTTCTTTGTTTATATCTATACTAATACTAGCGGACGCGCGCAACTTCGCTTGCGTAATTAAGGGTGAATTCTAATAACCCATGAAACATGTGTTCAATGAAATATTTTTAAGAGTCTAAATTTCAAATTTTATAAAAATCGGTGGTGGTATAAAGATTTTTCCATACAAACTTTCAACCCCTTATTTACACCCTTAGGGGGTGAATTCTAGAAAACTATGAAACATATGTTCAATTAAATATTTTTAAGAGTCTAAATATCAAATTTTATAAAAATCGGTGGCGATTTAAGAATTTTCCCATACAAACTTTCAACCCCTTATTTGCAGCCTTAGGGGGTGAAATCTAGAAAACCATGAAACATGTGTTTAATTATATACGTTTAAGAGTCTGAATTTCAAATTTTATAAAAATTGGTGACGATTTAAAAAAAACCTATACAAACTTTCAACCCCTTACTTGTACCCTTAGGGGGAGAATTCTAGAAAACGATGAAACACGTGTTCAATTAAATACTTTTAAAAATCTAAATTTCAAATTTTATAAAAATCGGTGCCGATTTAAAATTTTTTCCATACAAACTTTGAACCTCTATTTCACCCCTTTAGGGTTAAATTTTTTCAAAATCCCTTCTTAGTGGATGTCCAGATTACGAAAGTAAACATCTGTCTAAATTTCACGTTTCTACGCACAGCGGTTACGGCTGTGCGTGCGTCTTACCTCAGTCAGTGAGGACAAGTCCTTTTATATATATAGATAACTAGCGGACGCGCGCAGCTTCGCTTGCGTATTTAAGGGTGAATTCTAATAACCCATGAAACATGTGTTCAATGAAATATTTTTAAGAGTCTAAATTT
>JAEBDU010012454.1:0-19508 GCA_016802625.1 Heliconius numata | reverse complement strand
GCGGTAGTGCTTTCTGAAGAGCTTCAGAATGGGCTCCTTGAAGTTGACCGTCGCTCCGACCGCTTGATGCGAGTGAGGGTACTGATTGAGGGCGTCATAACAAACTTAATCAGTGCCTATGCTCCCCAGGCGGGATGTAGTGCGGCCGAAAAGGAGACATTCTGGGAGCAGTATGAAGAGGTGCTACTTGCTGTGCCGTCTACCGAATTGGTCTTAGTTGGGGGGGACTTGAACGGGCACGTCGGTAGGGCTGCTGAGCCGTATGAACGTGTTCACGGGGGTTTTGGGCACGGTCTTCGCAATGCAGAGGGAGAAAATATTCTGAGAACCTGTATTGCGTCTGATCTGGCCGTCGTGAATACGTTCTTCCAAAAGAATTCTCAGCACCTTATCACGTATAAGTGCGGGTCCCATTCAACTCAAATAGACTACTTATTGACCAGACGGTGTCATATGGGCAGGGTAACTAACTGTAAGGTCATTCCAGGCGAAAGCCTAACGGCCCAACATCGTCTTCTTGTCATGGACTTTAACGTCACTCCGAAGAAGAAAGTAGCCGAGAAACGTAGGCCTCGGATCAAGTGGTGGTTGCTGAATGGACCGATGCAGACCGACTTCCTGGCAGAGGTGAAAAGTCATAATCTTTCGACTGACACCGAGACTGCTCAGGATGCTTGGGATCGGGCTCAGTCGGCAATCATTGCGGCAGGCAGGCGAGTTCTTGGCGTTTCTAGGGGAGGTCGTGTCATCGACAGGGAGACATGGTGGTGGAATGACGAGGTCCAGGAGGTGACTCGTGAAAAGAAGGCTGCCTTTAAGAAGTGGCAGGAATCCAACTCTCCTGAAGACAGACTGGAGTACACAGTAGCTAAACGTGCCAGTAAAAGAGCTGTAGCCAGAGCCCGCAGTGAGAGTTTGTCACCATTGTATGATAAACTTGAAACTGTGGAGGGGCAGAAGCTCATTTACAAACTGGCACGTTCCCGGGACAAAGTGACGCAAGATATTGCAAAATGTCTTTGCGTCAGAGATTCTCAGGGCTCGCTGCTCTGTAATCATGACTCTGTGAAGGAGAGGTGGAGAAGCTACTTCCAGGAGTTGCTAAATACTCAGCACCCATGCAGTCTTCATCACGACCCACCGCCTAACCTCGGACTTATTGCCCCAATAACCCTTGACGAAACACGTAATTGCCTTCGACGCATGAAGAACGGAAAAGCGGTGGGACCTGACGACATTCCGATCGAAGCGTGGAAATCGTTGGGCTCTCTTGGTGTGCTCATGCTTACTGACCTTTTTAACCATATCTTGAACACTGGTAAGATGCCGCATCAGTGGCGGCTTAGCTTTATTACCCCTATTTACAAGGGAAGGGGCAGTGTTCAAGATTGTGGTAGTTATAGGGGCATTAAGCTTATGAGTCATACCATGAAGCTCTTCGAGCGCATGATCGACCTCAGGCTCCGCCGAGAGTGTACTGTCTCTGAGTCTCAATATGGATTTCAGCCAGGATCGGGCACCATGGACGCCATTTTCGCCCTCAGAACTTTGATGGAGGCATACAGGGAAAAAAGGAGAGCTCTGCACGTGGCCTTTTTAGATCTGCAGAAGGCCTTTGACTGTGTGCCTCGTCAGTGTATCTGGTGGGCATTGCGATCCAAAGGGATCCCTGAGGCCTATATTGAGATTATCAGAGGCATGTACCACGATTCCGCTTCTATGGTTAGGACTGCTGTTGGCGACACTAGACCCTTCCCGATTACAGTGGGGGTTCACCAGGGCTCGGCTCTTAGTCCGTTCTTGTTCAATGTAGTGCTCGATACTGTCTCGGCTCACATCCAGGACCAGCCTCCATGGCTGATGATGTATGCCGACGACATAGCACTCATTGCCGAGAACCGACTGACGCTGGAGCGTAGAGTGAACCTCTGGAAGGGTACGCTTGAGAACGGCGGTCTTAAACTAAATGTGTCGAAGACAGAGTACATGGCCTGCGGGAGCCGGGACTCGAGCACCATCCTTATAGGTCCTGAGCCAGCCGTTAAGTCGGAGAAGTTCAGGTACCTTGGATCCGTTATGCACGAGTCTGGAGGCATCGACCACGATGTCCATGGCCGGATAAGCGCTGCCTGGGCCAAATGGCGGGAGGTCACTGGTGTGGTCTGCGACCGCAGAATACCGCCCAAGCTCAAGGGGCTGATATACAAGAGCATCGTCCGACCGGTTCTTTTATACGGCAGCGAATGTTGGCCAGCACTATCTCGGCACACTCTGGAGCTTCACGTCACGGAAATGAAGATGCTGAGGTGGATGTGCGGCGTAACGCGGTCTGACCGCATACGCAACACATTCATTCGAGGTAGTCTTGGGGTCCGTGACGTAGCGGATAAGCTCCAAGAGCGTCGCTTGAGATGGTTTGGCCACGTTACGCGCCGGCCTAAGAACTATGTCGGACGCAAGTGCCTTGCTATACTAGTTCCTGGGGCGCGACCTCCTGGACGCCCAAGGAAGCGCTGGTTGGATGTCGTGATGCAGGACATGAGAGCCAATGGTCTAACCACCGAGGACGCAAAAGATCGTGCAAAGTGGAGTAGGTTAAGTAGGAAGGCAGACCCTGGTAAATAGCCGGGATTAATGCCAGGAAGAAGACTATCAATACTGAGAAAAACTTTGCGAATTAATAATATTATGTTATTATTCAAATATATGGCTATTTATATTCATATATATTATAAAATTGAAAGGTTTGTTGATATGGTCAGCTTAGATTCAGGAAGTACTGGTTTGATGAGAAAACGAGATAGGCTACTCGTGGGGCTGGGGCATATGTGTTTGACTGTGAAAGTGTCTTATCCGAATAGAGTGTAATTATTTTAATCTAATTTCAAATTCGCACTATGCAGTTTTTATAATAAAAAATATATACTACTTTAACGTCGAAGATACAAAACAAGTTGCACATTCTTTAATTAGCCGGATCATACGTGTAATTAATTACAGGTTATATACCGATTTTGTAATAATACAAGTTTTAGTCGAGAAACTAAATTATTAAACTAGGAAACTCGTTGTAATCGACATACTTGGTTTTTTTTAGTGTATTACGATGCGTTGTATTTTTTTATTGTAGTATCTATATAAGTACAAATTCTAGTTAAGTGTCAACTCTAGTATAATAAGTACAGGACACAAGGTCAAAGTTAAATCGGATTATTCAAAATAAGGATTTTTGCCCTATTTTTGAAATTCAAATAATTTACGTGCCGCGTAGAGTTTCACCCCTCAACACGCAATGGCTTCAGAATTCGGCGGAAAATAGGGAACGAAAGTATGTTAATGTGAAGGGAGTGTCTTATCACTATATAGGTTCCCAGGTTCCATCTGCCTACGTGCTTTTTTACAGGATATAGCATGAATCTGAAAAAAAAAACATCTTAGATCTTAGACCTGAGAAAGACCGGCGTTTTATTTGCTCACATCAAGTTTGCAATATAATATTAATTCATTCATTGAGTGCCAGAATTCTAAAAGTGTACGAGGAATCGTCAATAATAATCAAAGACAAGAAGTATTTGTGATTACAAATGCCAAATATTTACTGGCAGTTCCTGTAAAATGTTAGGGATGTTTATTCCCCATTCCAGAAATTAGACTTGCAACGTTCTGGAGTCGTATCCGTTACCTTGGTCTCTCATGATGGACGGACCTTCATCTCGTTACATGGGAGATAAAATATTGCAACATAAACATCCTGAATTCGGACAAAACTATGAATCATTTTTACATTAAATAGATTATTTATTTTTATGTTGCTCTAATATATGTAATACAAATGTTTTATAGGGAAATTCAATGTTTACTATACGAAGTTGTTTATGTTTTATAAAAGTTTAAATCTCTGTTTACTTAGTTTTCCTGTTAAAATTGCTCTAGTTTGAATGGAGCTCAAAAATTGGTATTACTATGTGTACTTGCAAACTTCGTCTTAAGTGAACGATATACAAGAACACTCCGTTTTCTTTTCTCCCTAGCAAAAGCATTGCCTACTGTCCTTATAAATCGTAGTGACACGGACGTAGACATGTGAAGGGCTTATCTCCTCTGAGTAACCTGATCAAAGTCAAAAAATTGAGACTGAAAAAACATTTAAACATAAAGATCAATCTACAAATAGAAAAAGATTTAGAATTTTTTTTTTTAAATGCATTTTCTTGTTTGGAATTTGAATAATCGTTCAACACACAAATGTATATAAACAATATTTAAATTTCGCACCATATTGTTATTTATCCCGTTTAGCAGGGTAGGGTGGAGGCCTGGCCTTGGAAAATATCCCTGGTTTTGACCATAATATGTTCTGTTTGTTTAGAAAACGTCCAACGTCCGGTTTTCAAGAGGCGTGAGTTCAAATCCCGCTTCGTTAAAAATTTTCTAAATAAGTATTTTTCTTTCCTAAGTATGGAATAACACTTTTAAAAGTATGTTAAAAATGACGGTAAGATATCTTATTATAATTTTATAAAGGCAAACTTTATAAATATTTCGCATTAAATATTAACCCTTTAGTGACTGAGCTATCGGGGTCACTAATTGCGTCAATGGATATTGTTTCAATTGAAAGTGGTACCATTTATAGAAGACAATATAATGTGTCCTTACCATAGAGTGGTCATTCAAATCTGGACGGTGGCCAGGCTGATGGGTGATTGGTGATTGGTGACCTTGTGCGTGGTACATCATGGGCTCAAGTTAGGAGAGATAGCGGGTATGGAGGTATCCTTGGCCGAAATTATTTGGTATAACAGATTTTTAATAATCTTTTGTTATATTATATTTATTTCTCCGTTCTGCTAAAGATGACACACGGCGTTGAGTTCTGCCCCTCAATTCACATGAGAACAGAGTTTCAGTATTAATCCCGGTCTACCCTGTTTTGCGGGATAGAGCGTGAAGCTAGAAAAACATACATAAACGACAATATGGACGATGATTTCAAATCCCACAAATGGACGTTATACGAATTTATAATGTAAACTGTTTCTTTTGTGCGGTTATATAAAATGTGGTACTGGTTTTTAATAATAACTAAGTGTCTCTATGTTGAAGAGATTTGTCTCAAATTTCTACAACAAATATTCTTTTAAAATATGAGACATGCAGTGAATGTATTAATAATTTAATTAAATAAAAACCTTAACGCCTTTTCCCGCAAAGTAGAGTAGGAAGAGAAAACCTAATGTCTTAGCACTCCGTTCCCCACTTTCCGCAAAATTTTGGACAAATTGAACAACGAACCGTGCTTCGTCTACTAGAGTATTAACATGAATATAAATTAAATCTGACCTTTCCCTAGCGAGAACCGAATTTACAACTGTGGCGTTTAAAGTGCAAATATTATTTTAATTATTTATTACTTTATTTAGAAATTTGCATAACATGATTATATCATAAACATAAAAACGCCTCTTCTAAATTAGTATTAAGGTCACACAGTTGGTTTGCAGATTCTACAGTCTACAGCCATATTGATTCGACCCTGGCCTTCTTGGCAATTACTGTTATTCACCAAGAATACCAACTTCAATTTAGTTTGATGTTTGATCTCAGCGTCAGTCGTTTGCTTATCTTTGATCTTGAACAAATAGACTTAAATGAAAATGTTTTCCACAAACAACACTTTTATTTAAATATACATTGGGATCTTCGCGAAGCCAGAGATGTAAATTTAATCCATTTATTAGCATATGTATTTTATTCTTAAATTTTTTAGGAAGTATACATTTGGTGTAGGTATGAAGGTCTTGAGTAGTATTTCCGGTCAGTATTTTTTTTTTTGCAAATTAGGAAATAATTATATTTCGAGTATTCATTGATTGCTGGCAATTCATTGAGATAGGATGTTTTTTGAAATGGGTGCCAAGTTGAGATTGACGTTAAGAATCTATCTATCTTCTAATTTAAAGAAGTTATGTTATTTACTTTTATTCGATTAAGTAAAAGAATATATGACACATACAGTTTTCCGCCATTGCCCGCCAATTCGTCTAATTTGGTCCGCGGCCGCCGGAAACGGGGCTGCTCGCTGTGATTGTCATAATAATTCGCATTATGTACTTACTGTGCTTCGTGCAGTCGGCAGTGCGACGGGCGAGGCGTAGGACGACTATATATAAATATAAATAATAATAAAATTAATAATAAAGTGACAGTTTTATATTCTGGAAATCGGTTTCGGAGTTTTCAGACGAGTTTTAATTTGGGACGGAAGTTTTATTTGTTAGGAAAATAGTCTAGAAAGGAAAAAAAATCAATTTTAATGTTCTAACAATTAAAGGATTTTAGTATATTGAAATATTAGGTTTATTTCTCGTTCTATGCTCAATATTCAGTTTTTGTGCGTCTAAAATGGTTATATGGTACGTCTCCGATTGGAAACCTGAGGTAATTGCATGTTCACGTATATTTAATTATAAATAAAGTAGTTTTTTAATGAAGGTCATCGTAGCACAGCAGGACCTGTGTATTGGGAATATTTTTTATAGAATTTTCCTTATATTGTAATATTAAAGTACAATTAAATACTATTAAATATCTATCTATATGAAAATTAGTAGGTATTGCGGTTTATAGCCACACTTTCTGTATTAATGAATATGTATTCACATTTTTCGTTCGTATTTTTATAGGTACGTTTGTAATTCTAAGTATGTGATTGTTCACATTTTTATTAAAATTGTCACAAAAACATAAACTAGACTGGTTTAAAAATAATGAACGGGAAAACAAATAAACTTAATACTTTTGGGTACCGTTTACGGTGATAAATATAGTTTACATATAGATTTTCCTGTGTCAAAACCGTTCAAATGATGTTTTCACTAGTTCTAACTTGAAATTAATTATTAGTTAATTACGTATAACTGGGCTGTTATAGAAATAGCACAGCATCCAAGCGTATCGGTTATGGGTTCGAATCCCAATCGAAGAATGAATTATTTTATTTTCCTCACTCTGGTAACAAGACAAACCGCGACGTTGAATTTCGCCGCTCTAACATAAGGTTTCCAAAATTACACAGTGTCTGGAAAACGCAGTGTCTCAACACTAGGTTCCCTTTGCCTACCTCGTTATATGCGGAAAAACGTACAAAATGCTTTATATAACTCTTAAAAATCATTTTCCTGTTTTTTTTAGTTGTGATAACATCAAAAATGCACAGTATAATGTCTGTGGGCACATAATAACAATTGTTAGTTATGTTGTTCAGGGTGCAGGACTTCCAGGAATACTGATTGCTATCAACTTGGCTCTTTCATTTACTATTTGTGTTTATGCAACTACGCTTCGCACTTTTGTATAATAGTGAAAACTTTTCCTAAATGTTATTTATAAATTGTATTGGCTTCTTACAATGTTGATAGATTTCAAATATATTTTAGTTAAGAAGAGAAGTTAAATAGAATTAAAAACAACTTTTCTTTTCATAACTTTTATGTGATTTTATGCATATATGAATTATAGTGGCTGTATATATATGAATAATAGTAGTGGGTAGTTGACTGTAATTTTTTTTTCTGGATATCTAATACCAACATTTGATTCTGAGACAATATGTGTTTTACTAAAAAAAATTCTTCTCCTAAAACTTATTAAACACAACGTACGAAATGGTAGAATTTATTTATTTCGGATTTGAGTAAACTTTTATTATTTAACAATGTCAAATAATAAAGCTTCACGATTTGGTTTCTCGTTTATTCCTGCATTTTGCGTAGGGAGAGGGAACCTAGACATTCCGTTCCCCACGCAACTCCCAATTTTTGAGACTTTGCGTATTGATGGGCTGAATTTAACGCCGCGTTTTGTCGTAGAGCTAGGAAGTGATGTAAATTCATTTCTTCAAGTTAAATCGAACCCACAATCGTTGTACAATCATACGCGGTCCTACTGCGCCATTCGTTACATCTATAACATGCCATTAATTTAAAGAATTTCTCCTAAACCAGTATCGGTAAATTAAAATTATAAACAAAAAATGCAATTTAACAAAGTATCACATAATTCTCTATCCTAATTTCCTACTAACCTAATTTTAAATATTCGCCCCATATATTCATCAGTCAAGAAATATCTTCATAAGACTTCTGATTCGATACTACGCGTCCCGTTTAAAATTGGTGATGGTAAACAAGCAAACGTGAGATTTGGGTCGGAGCACCCTGACTCGGTTTAATTTCTTAATCGTGTCAGACGGCAGCGCGTCTGTCAGTTTTGTAAGTCAGTTTACTAATAGTGATGTTGTTGTTGTTTTGAATTATTAATAGATGATTTCATTTGGTGTTATTGAGATCGTTAACCAACTGGTAAGATAATGGAAACCTTGGAACATTCTATCTAAATACTGAAAATTTACTTTGGGACCTTAAATTTATGAAAAATGAGGGATAAAAACTGTCTACTTTTCAATCATCTTAAAATATTTAATAAACAATGACTTTTATATTATTATTTATATATTAATTAGTATCAGTTAAAATAAAATCGCGTATCGATTATCTTTAACTAAGTACTGGAGCTATTATAGATTAATATTTATTGTTTTTCCCAATCAGAAAAACGATCATGATTATTATATTATAAGCCAGTATTGGCGCAGGGGCACAAGTGTGACTGTAAACGCTACTGCCTGTGGGTTCGATCCCCACTCGAGGAAAGTGCGGTGTCGAGTTCCACCACTCAACATGCAATGCCTCCGGAATTCGGCGGAAAATGGGGAACAGAGTGTATTAACACTAGATTTCCTCTGCCTAACCTGCTGTGTCGAAGATACAGCGTGAAGATGATTTTTTTATTTTAATATTTTTTGTGATTTCTTTTTATGAACATAGTTTTTTATAAATAACACTGTACTGCACTAAAGTTTTTCAAGATGTCAAAATGTGAAACATTATAACCTTCAATCCTCGTCCTTTTCCCACGGTGTGAAATATGATCTGTACCTAAACCAATACGACGTATCTTTAGTTTTTGTGGTTTTGATGAACCAATGAGGTTCATATTTATATTTTGATACATTCTATATTTACAAGTGTACTGTGAAAATTTACATTAGTACCTATAATAATATTAATATTTATAAGTTATTATTAGATATTAATCTTTTTATAAAGTAAGTGATGTCTGCTTACTTATGGTTAAAATTGCAATGAATAATAGGAATGGAAGTGGGATTTATTGCAACTGATATTCTTGCTAGAGCGGTTAAATGAAAACAACTCATTGCCGTAAATGGAAGTCGAACCCAAAGCCTTCGCGGTAAACATCAGTCACTGTTCCACTCCAACACTATGCCATTTGGGGAAATACCTGAAGATAAATGACAAATAATAATTATAGGATAAACTAATAGCATTCCAAAGTGACGTGAGCGCTCCACTATATAAGATCTATTAAATAATGATCGATTACAACAATTACATTCGCAATCAATTATATAAACACTATAGATTATAGATTATTCAATTATATAACTATACTGTATTGTTTATTTCTTTATATAATTGTTTACATAATTGTTTTGTGTATTGTTATAGATATTTGTCGTAATATTTAAAATTTTATTATTTAAATAATTGTTATTAATCCAGGCTTAGTTGGAAGATGTCATATCAGAATTGGAAATTTTTATTATTATTATTTTTTGAATTATTAATATTTGAATGAATCTTCGATCTGATTGTTAGAATCTAAAGGTGTAATGATTAACCACTCTACACTCAATGGTTGGAAAAAATCATAAGAAGTAGGAAAACAGAGTGTCTTAGCACTCGGGTTCCTCTTCCTCTGCTATATGTGCAATACAACATAAGCTAAAAAATCTCTACAAAATTTGTTAATAAAAGATTTTATTTAATAAACATTAAATATAATAAAATTATACGTGACCAATTATAGTTCTTGAGATATAACAAAACAATGTTCTATTCTAACATACATATGTCGTTTGTTTGTCACCAGAGTGAACAGTCGTCGCCGTTCCGCCGCTGGACGACGGGCAGCGGCGCGGGCAGCTCCTATCGCCACCACGACCATCGCGGCATTTACAATAAGGTAAACATATATATATTATTTGTTATATTTATTGTTAGTTTTCTTTGTTATAGAATAGAAGTAGAAGATTTTCGTGGTCACTCGCAGGGACGTATGTGTGAGTTTGATTTTCGCTTTAGAAAAATAATTATTTTATGTTCTCATTTCCTTACTGTGGTAACGAGTGATTGAGGTAATTTCCACCATATTCCTCCAATCCAATTTTCTTGATATTACGTATGGAATGGCAGAACTTAACGCCGCGCGTTGTCTTGTTACCACAGTATCTTAGATTGTAAAGTCTACTAGGCATCAAAATTGTTTTAAAATTTATCTAGGAAATATCTATGATCTATTTATATCTTTAAAAAGAAAGTGTGTTATTCCACATAATATCAAGCAATAGAATAAATAACATATGTAATAATATTATGTTTACTGAAATAGTATGGCAGCGTATGGATGACGATACTCTATTCGTAGTGGGACCGCCTCTATTGTTCTCATACAAATATTGCCGCATTATTTACCTTTTACTTTATTATATTATGTTTATCTCATATATCATTATGTGGTGGTACAGTATCAGATTGTTAACCGCGACGATTGTGGGTTCGATTCCCACTCGAGGGCATTAATAATTTTTCTTTTCTCGCTCTATTAACAAGGCATACTACACTATGCCTTGTTCCATAACCCAAAAGGCAATGTCTTAAAAATTTGACTTGACAAAGTTTTCTATCGCCAGTATTTTTATCCTAAATGTCACGCAGACGAAGCGCCGTACATTATAAAAATAGGATGGAGAATATTTCTTTCTATAATGAACTTCTCATTAAATTACACTAATGACTAGCCATTAGTATCAATCAAATAATATCAATTAATCTATTTCTATTTTATATAAGTCTAAAATTTTATTATAGTTGAAGAGAGAGAGTGTGTACCCACTAGGTTCTCTTACTCTAAAAACGTCAGCCAACTTAATTTTTTTAACAGAGCACTAAACGCTACCATCTCTGCATACCTCTTTCGTCTCATCCGCTGTTATTCCCCTCTTCCTACATACTGCTACTAATATTCTACACAATCATCATGTTATATGTATTTGGTCAGCAGCAAATGAGCGAGGGTTCGGTTCCCGTGCAGGCCAACAATACGAGTTGTGGCGGTGTCGCGAGATGGTCATTGGGCTTGGAACAGTTGCTGGCGGACCCGGCGGGGGCGGCCGCCTTCGCGCACTTCCTATCCAAGGAGTTCGCCGCTGAGAATATTAGGTAAGTTAGTGTGTTAATTCTTATTATTCTCTCGAATAGTAAGAGTTTGAAAAGTCCATTATCTAGGAAATTATTCTTCATGTTCAATAGTTATTGAAAGTTTACAAGAACACTTAAACATAAAATTAGATAAAATCTTACATAAAGTGCGATATCTATTATGGCGTTCAGTTACGTCACTCAATTTCTTAAAAAAATATCTTTCGTTGTGAACTAATCCCGTCAAATGTTCATCAAATTCCGTCAAAATCAAATTTCCTAGTCAAATTTCTGTTACATTTTAGTATAATGTCAAACTAAACATACACTAGGTATACAAATTTTATAACAATTTTCAATCTCAACTCAACTGCTAATAAACAAAATGTTACCATAACTAAATTCTCTAATTTCTACCAGATTCTGGTGGTCTTGCGAGCAGTACAGATGCTGTGAACAAGAGGACAAACGAGGTTCCCTAGCACTAGAGATATATCAGCGTCACCTGGCGGAGGGAGCGTCGGAGCCGGTCAACGTGGATGCGGCGGCGAGGAGGGCGGCCGCACTGCGGTTGCACCAAGTGCCTCCTCCACAGGATCTGTTTGCACAGGTGTGTGGGTTTTGAGAGCCTTTTGAAAGAATTGATATGTATCGAATGTCATGCAGGATAGCTGCCAGTTTATATAATAAATAAGTTATACCATTGAGTTTGAAAAAAAATTAAAATTCAAGTTCAAGTTCTTATTATATTATATTGAATTAAAATTTCGAAGGGTTTTTGAACGGATATTTGACGCTGTTTGAGAGAAACAAATCTAATTAAAAAATCCCGATTAGTATTTTTTGTGCCATTTTGTTCTTGTATAGTATAATGTATTTTACACTGATAAGTATATACAACTAAAAGTAATAAATTTCAAGATTTGTTATAATATATATGCTCGTTTTCCACGTCCAGCCCCAAAAGCAAATCTTCAACGTGATGAAGTTCGACAGCTACCCGCGCTTCCTGCGCTCCGGCGTGCACGCGGAGTGCGCGCGCGCCGACCTGCGCGGCCTGCCCACACCCTACGCCAACGACGGGACGCCTAAGGTGAGGCTCTATAGCTTTTATTGTTTTTCTAATTTATTATAGCTAATTTATTATTTTAACATCTTGTATACCATTTATAAAAAATATTTATGTATAATTATATCTGTCGTCCTCATTTTTTTACATTGAAAACATGGTGACACCGACATCACAGACCATTCATCCCTTGACTTTTATTAATATTTAATTGATTTTAATAAAATGAAATAACTTCACGCTGTATTCCGCATATAGCAGGGTAGGCAGAGGAAACGTAGTGTTTAGACACTACTTTTCCATAGTTTTTCAGACACGTGTTAAGTGGAACACCGCGCTTTCAAAGCTTTTACTTCAAATATACAAAATATACTTTAAACAACTTCCAAATGAAGATTTGAACTCACAACTTTCAATACATTCAAATACTAATTCAGCTACGATTTAACTGTTTAATTAAAACACGAGTTTAATTAAAATTGCGCAATCCTTTGTAGTATTGCGACTTCTAATGATTCACATTAGTTACACATACTGTAACTTATGTACATACATATATTATATATTATTAAATAAACGGTTTTCTGTTTGTCATTGTTTGTATTTGAGACAGTCGCGGCGCAGTGGCCCAAGTGTGTAACTGTCAATGCGACGGTTGTGGGTTCAATACCCAATGCCTTTGTAATAAGTCAAAGCGCGGCGTCTAGTTCCGCTAAATTACATACAATGTCTCGAAAATTAGATAAGTGAGGAACGAAGTGTCTTAATACTCGTTTCTTTCTGCCTCTCTCCTCTACTATACAGAAAAGCACTTGAAGTCTCAGCTTAAAAGTAATTATTGCATAATACTTCTAATAATCCACACTTCAATTAATTAAAACTAATTCTGAACCAGAAATTGTATAATAACAAACCCAAAATAACTAAATTACAGTTAAAAAAATCAGCTTCAAACGCATCAGAGCGTAGACGGAGTGGTTCCCTCCTGCCGTGGAAAGGGAGGACCGCCTCGCGAGACAGGACGGTGTCCACGGCTTCGAATACCGACGACAGTGCTATGACAGATGTGAGTTTTGTATGTTACACTTGTATTTGTATTTTATTTAGGTTTATTTGTGGTATGTGGAATTTGTAAAAATTTTAATCTATATATATGAAATCGAAAGGTCACTCATCACGAAATCTCAGAAACTACAAGTGCTAGGAATCTCAAATTTTGCATAGGAGTTACTTATAGGACGTAAGTGCTCGCTAAGACGGGAATTTGCAATATTCGACTTCTAAGGGGTTGTTTTTGGGGTCGAAAGTTTGTATGAAACTGCGTTACTACAAATGCTAGGAGTCTCAAATTTTACATAGACGTCACTAGGACGTAGTCATGGTAGCGGGCCGCTAGTTCTACATAAATATTCTGCCGTTGTTTATTTAAGCCGAAAACAGATTCAACTATAGCAGGATAGACAGAGAAACGGAGTGTTAAAACATTCGGTGCTTCACACCCCTAATTGGAGATATTATACGTTAAGTATGAGTGGCGGAACTTAACGCTAGTAGGCAGAGGGAACCTAGTGTTAAGACACTACGTTCCCCATTGTTATAAATTAATATTTCTCTAATATATAATTGTCGAAGTTATCTTGACAAGTGTGTTGTTTTTAACATACTTTTACTTATCTAATTTGCATTTTGCTTTTATCTCTATAAAATTATATTGGCACCCCGTACAAAAATAAATTTTATTGTTATATCTTTCATTATGACATTTTTTTATCATAACATTTTACTATGTATAATATTTTTTTATTTACTTTATTTAAAGTCGCCATGACGCAGTTGCAATATGTCAGTGAATTACAAGTAAGTAGGTAGTATTCGTAGGTTAACATTTACGGGGGAAAAAAAATTTAAAGTCAAATATGTTGATATTGTCGAAAATCTTAGTTTTGCAACACAATAATAATGAAGGTGTCGTAGCATAGCGTTAAACTGTAAGCGCGAAGGCTGTGGATTCGATTGTCACATTGTGAAAGTGAGATATTTTCATTTCGTCGCTCATATAACAAGACATAGCGCAGCGCTGAGTTCCGCCACTGTACTCGCGCAATTTGCAATGTCTCGAAATTTAGTCAGTGCGTCGATTTCCCTCTGCCTACCCTACTACATGCGGGATACAGCGTGAACCTAAAAAAGGGTAATAATAAAAAAATCAACAATTTCGTTATTAAATAACTGCTCTAAAGATCTCCAAGTATGTATGTATGTAGGACAAAAATAACCGCGACACGCCTCTTATTTAAATTACAAGATAAATGATTTATTTTCGTTCCTTTATCTTATCTTACACCGAGATTTCATGTACCTACGTTTCGGTTTAAGATTTAAAACGCAGTTTCGTTTTTTTATTATGATCTTTCATAAAAAAATAGTAATTAAAGCTGTTGTTAAGTAATTAGTTGGTAATTGGTTGCGTTAATCTAAATGGAATTGACTTTAGAAATAGTTTATAATTGTAAATATGGGTTTTTTGGAGTAACGCTAATATAACATTTTAGTTTATGATATTTTATAGTTAGATTAAATTACTGTTATCTAATATTTTAATGTAGATATAGAAAATGTATAAGAAAAAATATTATAATTATTAGGCAACTAGCGAACGCGCGCAGCTTCGCTTGCGTATTTAAGGTTGAATTCTAATAACCCATGAAACATGTGTTCAATGAAATATTTTTAAGAGTCTAAATTTCAAATTTTATAAAAATCGGTGGCGATTTAAAGATTTTTCCATACAGACTTTCAACCCCTTATTTGCACTCTCAGGGGGAGAATTCTAGAAAACGATGAAACACGTGTTCAATTAAAATATTTATTTTTTTCCATACAAACTTTGAACCCCTATTTCACCCCTTTAGGGTTAAAATTTTTCAAAATCCCTTCTTAGTAAATGTCCAGATTACGAAAGTAAACATCTGTCCAAATTTCACGTTTCTATCATCAGCGGTTTCGGCTGTGCGTGCGTCTTACCTCAGTCAGTGAGGACAAGTCCTTTTATATATATAGATTAATAATGTAATAGAACCAAAAACAATGATTTTTTTTATTGTTTGTCTGTGCGTTTATTCACTTTAATCTCAGAAACGGTTTAACCAATTTATTTGCAGTGTTCACTATAGTCTTTATTACGATATTATTATTAGAAAATGAAACAGATTAGTAAATTAATAAGCGAGTCGCTAGTATATAAATATATCTTTAAACACTATTTTTATTTTGGTATTCTACTAAATAAGTTACCTAAGATAAAAATATATATTCTAAACTAGGAAAAAACAAATTAAAACATATTTTCCTTTATTCCAGGTAGTAAAATCAAGTCAATCAACCACCGGTCAGTGTTCCCTCTGCCGCGTGGTGCTGCCCGACGGCGCCACGTCCGTGGTGACGGTGGACGCGGGTTCGACGATTAAGAAACTTGTGGACAAACTGTTGCAAAGGCGTAATTTAGTGTGTAACACTTATGATGTGGTTTTGAAGGAGGGTCAGGTAGGTTTATTAGTGTTCTTTTGTTTTTAATTACCTATGTCAATATTTGTTGATTTATTTGCTCTGGTGTCGAGGGAAACTGCATTGAGTTCCGCCACTCAACACGCAATGCCTTCAGAATTCGGCGGAAATTGAGGAGCTGAATAGTCTTAATGGGAACGGAGTGTCTTTAACACTAGGTTACCTCCCGCTTATCCTACTAAGTGCGAAATACAGCGTGACGCTAAAACACTAATATTAAACTATTAATTCTATACAAACTTAAACATAACAGCATTTTAATATTTGGCATATAATTTTAAGATTTTGCATAAATAATTTTAAAAACATACTTTAAACAAATATTTACAGATAATACATTTTTATATGCTTATGCCTATTTAAATAGATTTTTGTTAATCGTAACTATATTTATAACATTATTAATACGTACAATATTTCCCAACAGGGTAACAATCAAGAGAGCCGAGTTCTGGACATAAATAACCCTTCTACCATCATAGGAGGTCGTTGCATATCAGTAGAGAGACGGTGCGTGGTAAGGGTCGCTCTGGGGAACAGGGCGGTGGCCGTCAGGTGTCGGCCTGCGAGGCGTTTGAGACACGTCTTGAAGCCCGTACTGCAGAAATACTGTGGAGTACAAGGGGTACAGGGGGTACAGGTGGTGCCCCCTCACGTGGTGCTGTTGGGCGGTGTGCCGGTGCATCCTGATACGCTTGTACAAGTAAGTTTGTTATATTTATACATTGCCTTTCTTTTCTGCTTCACCCTTCTATCCCGCTGTAGCAGAGTAGGGAAGGTAGTCCAGTGTTGTGACAGTCAGCTTCCTACTTTTCGCCGATAAAAAACTTACTACCAGACCAAATAACAATAATCTCAATATTGTGCGGAGGTTCCTCTCTCTGGAGCCCTAGCCACCGATGGCTTGGACCCTTGTCCCGCCCTCGGAAGTGTGGTTTTTTTATATTTTTAAATGTATCTTTTTTATAATAATTTATATTTAAAAATGTAAAATTGATTCACTAATTTAATAAAAGTATATTCATCTCATATCTCTACATCTACATCATTCTTACTAATTTTCTAATTTACCCCCTCAGGAACTAGACGGCCTCCGCGTAGTAGTAGTAGAGACCAGCGGTACCCAGGGTACGAGCGAGCCCCGCGACGGCGACGACGCCGACTCGTTAAGTGATGTTGCTTTAAGACAAGACGAGGAGGATGTGCAGGTAATATATATTATTCATTGTGTTGCTATATTTGCAATAATAGTTTTGTATTAGAAATATTAGAGATCTACAAGAATACATACATATAGTGAAATTATGAAAAATATGGTGATTTGGAGATTTTTGTATTTAGGCAGAATAAGATAAAACAAACTGATATTCTACTGCTCGTAAATTATATCTATGTATATTTCAAATATAATATAATAAAAATTTAAGAAAACTACGACTTGATTTTAAGATTTTCATTAAAATGCCTTTCTTATTGATAATACTTACTGATTTTAAAATTGAAAAATGTATAATTAGAATAATGTTATTCAATGATTCAAAGACCCTTTTAATCTTCATGTAAATAAAAAAAATATAAAATTTTAATTTTTTCACATATATATTATTGTATGTTTTGCCGAGTGGAGATCGACACTACAACTTGCGATAGACGACTATCGCTATATTTAAGCTATATATTTAGAAATATTATCTACCTATTTTATTTTCTATTGGACAGTACTTGGTTTTTGTTACAGAGCGCAAGTCGCAGCAGTCTATCGAGCACGTCAAGTTATACCCAAGAAGGGGGTCTCAATAGTACGCAGGGAGCCCGAGTACGAGCGGCTCTACGACCGGGGCCCCCCTTGCATCAACATCCCCCTGGTTAGTGAATGTTTTAAATATTTTATTTTTTAACTTCACGCTGTATAATGCATTTAGCAGGGTAGACATAGTGTTAAGATACTCCATTTCCCACGCACTGCTTTACTGCAAAAGATTAAGATTGTAGGAACTCAACGCTGCACTTTGTCACCAGAGCGAAGAAATGAAAATATTAAATTAAATAACGTACGTAACTTAAATAAAATGTTTTTATAGTCACACGCTTTAGCCTCTGCGCCTATTTTATTAATAAATATATTTTTTTAGATTTTAATTAATAATATTTTTTTGTGAAATTTGAAACGTTTTAGTATTTAAATAATACAAAATCGAACATTATAATAAATTTAATTACAAGTCCATTTTCCACTTTCCGCCGATTTGCCTCGCTATCAAAGCCAAGAAATGAAAAGAATTGGTCCCCCTGCACCATGACTGGCCAAATATTTTTAAAATGAATTAAATTTATTGATGCTAAACTTTCTTTATACATATTTCTATCTAATATTACAAGACATCTAGTTTGCTAATTCTCTACACAATATTTAAACTTTAACCTATTAATATAATATGCTAATTATTTTATTATTCCCAACAGATTTCCTCGAGAATCTCCGTGAAACACAGAGGCAACGGCTTCAAACCCGCACCCCACCGCCATTACCGCCGAAACCAACACAACGTTCCGCACCGACCGTCGTCTGAAAACACCTTTGTAATACCTGGACTTACGGCTACGCCGTGTGAAACGGCCCTTATATGTCATTAAAGCGTAAAGCGCTTGAAATAATACGTTTGTTTAAACGCAGCTATGACTAAAGCGTTTGAAGCATTACGCTAAGTTTGCGGAAAATGCTAGAATTATTCTTATCTGGAAACACCCTTATAACGCCTGGACTAACAATACCAGTGTCTGTGTCATAAAGCGTAAAGCGCTTAAAATAAAGCTTTCGATTAAACGCAGTTATAGGTAAAGCGCTTAAAGCATTGGGCTAAGTTAAGCGGAAATTACTAGAATTCATGCGTCTAATTAGACGCATTGAATGTAAAAGCGCTTTACGCTGCTGGACAGTTGTAATTAATAATGTATTAGTGTTCTGTGACTTAGAAGTTTTACCTTGGGGGGTATGTTTTTAATATTTAAAAATGTATTATAATATGAGATTTACGATTGTGTTATGAGTGAGATTTTTATTTTCATTAAAAATAAAATGTATAATTGTTAGAAGGCTGATATAGATATGTGAATGGGAAAAATATAAAATAATATAAATAAAGACCTACATAATAATTAATAAGAGTAATCTCGTCATTTGTAATATAATTCCACTCATTATAATCTCTGTGGTTAGTTCCTTAGATTATGTACAAATACACACTGATATGCAATAGCAATAATGTAAATACAGTTTATCAAAATTTATGTAAATTTTTATAGTAATGACTAGTAAAAATACAAGAATAAAACAATCTTTCATATTTTTACATGTAAAATAGCTCTAAAATATATTCTGAGCTTTAATTTCATTATTTTTTGTCAAAATTTGCTTGAACAAACTGACAACATCCTTGAAAAACACAGAAAGACAATTGTTATTTTATATATTTTAATCTACTTAAAGTATTATGGACCATCTTATTTTAAAATACAAAACTAATATATTC
>JAEBDU010012452.1:0-17818 GCA_016802625.1 Heliconius numata | reverse complement strand
TGTATTGCGAAGACCGTGCCCAAAACCCCCGTGAACACGTTCATACGGCTCAGCAGCCCTACCGACGTGCCCGTTCAAGTCCCCCCCAACTAAGACCACTTCGGTACACGGCACAGCAAGTAGCACCCCTTCATACTGCTCCCAGAATGTCTCCTTTTCGGCCGCACTACATCCCGCCTGGGGAGCATAGGCACTGATTAAGTTTGTGATAACGCCCTCAATCAGTACCCTCACTCGCATCAAGCGGTCGGAGCGACGGTCAACTTCAAGGAGCCCATTCTGAAGCTCTTCAGAAAGCACTACCGCTACACCGTTTCTACCCGAAGGTGACCCAGTGTATATAAGCCGGTAACCCTGTCCGATGTTACGGGACTTATTGCCCTTCCAGCGTGTTTCCTGGAGGAAGGCACACTGGACCCGACGTCTCATGAGTACATCTGCGAGTTCCCTGCATCGTCCGGTCAGAGAGCCAATATTCCACGTTGCAAAGCGGAGTTTCCGTCTGGGTACTAGCGTCTTTAGCCGTGCCCGTACATGACACGGTACGGTATTTACATTAATAGTAACTGTTCAGAGAAAATGTGATTAAATAGCAATAACGATATTCCAAGCATGATGTTAGAAATTTTGTTTACACAAAACTGAGCATTATTTCTAGATATTCAAGCTCAGAAAATGGAAATACAATATTCATTATATACTAAAAGCCTGCCCAAGCTACTCCCAAGTGGGAGTACTATTCATATAAAAATCATGATTTACTCGTAGAGCTACTACAAAATATATACCTACATATATGTTTTTTATTGTATAACATAGTCATTAATCATTTAAAAATCAATTATTATTAATAATGCACCTAATTAGCGACAGAATTGAGAAAAAAACTAGTTTAAATCGCTTTAATAATTTTAAAAACGGATTGAAGTATCGGTGAAATTTTTGGTATAACAATTTTTTTATTATACAAATAATTAAAATTCTTAGCATAATTGTTGCATATATAATAAACGCAATGATATATGATAAATAAATAAACTTACTAAATGTTATAACTTTCTACAGAAACTTCAAAAACAATTGTATAAGATTCTTAAAGGTGCCACTGAAATTAAGAAGAAATTTTTGCATAGAATCCTATATTTAAGCAATAAATAATACTAATACTAAAATTATACTTCATTTATTTCGTTCCAAATCTTTCGCCCAGCGCTTCTCAAAGTTATAAGCTTTTATTTCCCTATTAACGCCCCAAAGCTAATAAAACATGAAAAGTACATAATTTACATAGAATTATATTACCATGTAAAATGTTGCCATTACAATCTGATATATAGTTATTCAAGTGGTATTTCTAACCCAAATGTAATCCTCGTGCCTGACCCAGTTTCAAGTATTCGCAAATTGTGACAAAGTAAACAAGCATCGCGTTAAAACCCTATACGTTTCGTATATATTGTATATACAATACAAACACACATGTGTATATAGAACCATGTCTAAATGAGGATAATTTAAGTAAAACAACCATATCTCGGAAGCGAGGAACAATTAATGTTGATATACATATTTACATATATAAATATTTTCTTTGGCGTCATGCTGTTGTACTAAGCAGGGGCAGAAGAGAATTAAGACACTCCGTTCCCCATTTTCCACTGAATTTTCGAGGCATTCCGTGTTTAGTGGCGACATTCAACGCCGTACTTTGCCTCGGCACCAGAGCAGAGAAATGAAAATATAAATTAAAATAATGATATATCCTACTTACAGAAGAGTAATCAGAGGGAACCTCGTGTAAAACACTCCGTTAACCATTTTCTGTCGATTTTTTCAGATATTGTGTGTTGAGAGAAGTACTCAAAGCCATGATATGCCTTATTACAGACAGAGTACCAAATGAAAATATTAATAAACAATAAATAATTTCTTCGAGCGGGAATTGAACTCACAACCGCCGCGCTTACAGCTTTGCGCTTTCAGTTGGGTCTTTAAATACAAACAGCATTGTAATTAATTTAAAAATCGAATTAAAAAAAAATACTTTTCCACTTTCACAAGTTTACATGGCGTTTCACAGCCGTAACAATCCCATGGTATGCCGTGAATAATGTAACATAGATATCTATAGTAGCGGGTCGTTCAGCACGAAGTGTGCTCGCGTGATGCTCCACATTGTTTACCTTTTGTGTTTGTGATGGGGAGTTTTGGTGCTTTTAGTGGCCCGTATCGTTTCACCCCAACGTTAAATGGTGGTAGAATCAACAGAAATGACGTTTCGAGTGGCCCGGGGGGACTCCCCGTGGAGATTATTCAACTTTTGTTAGACAGAACGTATAATTTATTTATACGTGTTTTAGTGTGCTTTAGTAAATAATTGTTTAATTACGTAAAATAATTTTTATACCGTTTATTAGTTTAGTGGAATTCTTAAATTATTTATCGTTAGGAAGGTTTCAGAATAGAACTATATGGGCTTTTTATTATTATAAAACCTGACATAAAATTATATAGGCCGCCGTGGCTTAGTGCCACAAGTGTGTGACTGTAAACGCAACGATTGTAGGTTCAAATCTCACTGGAGGAAATGGACGGAGTGTTTTACCACAAAGTTCCCTCTGCCTACCCTGCTATGCTCAGGATAAAGCGTGATGATTAAAAAAATTACAATACATAAATTATGAACTGAAATTAATACACAATTCAAATTAACTCTATATAAATATATTTTGTTCATTCCATCTATTATTTCCAACATAATGTGATACAATTTATACACAAACGTAATTATTCTTCAGCCGATATCGATTTCAGCTGTAGGCATGTTGCAGAATAATTTTAATTCCGTTCGCGATTATTTTTAAATATAATTTTAATGTAACTTTTATTATACTGAAAGAGAAGATAGTGATAAGTCACTGTGTTAGTTACTATGGAAACATTGGTTACAGGGTGTGTTTTTTACATGAACTGTTTACTACTGAACTGAACAGAACTGTTGAGGCCAGTCGAGGGTACAAGCGTCTAGCGTACGCGAAAGTTTGTGGGTTTGATTTCCACTCGATTTTGAAGCAAAGCGCGAATGTTGAGCAGCGTTGAGTTCAACCACTCAACACCCAATGCCTCCAGAATGGCACTACTGTGCAGGAAGCTAAAAAACTATATTATTCTTCCTTTGCTACGACGTAGTTCAACCGTAGCAGTTTTTTTTATCTATATTTATTTAAGCAATATCCTAGCAAAAAGTAGTCACGAATTTACCATATATGTACAAATGTTTACTCAGGCTCAATCATTGGGAGAGGTGGCGGTTACTAACGCCAATAAAATTCAAGTGCCCGACTACCATTTCGATGCATGGCTTTTTCTATGCTAATTTGACCGTTTCCAAACCACGGATTGTAGACTTTTTAGTGCTGAATTGACACGTTTGTTAAAAATAAAGTTAAGAATTGTGCTTTTGTGCTGAAAAAAAGATAATAGGTTCGCCTGTATCTTCATCATCAGCCTGTCTTCGTCCCCTGCTGGACATAGGCTTCTCCAATGGCAAGCCACTTAGCTCGATCATAACATTTTCAATTAATTAGTGTTTTATTTATATGATAATAACGCGTAACTATTTATTTTTAATTCATGTCATATAGCAGAGCTTGCCAAAATCTAGTGCTGAAACGGCAGAAACATTCCTTTTTGCCTTTTTGAATATAATTTTGAATGACTCTAAGAGCCGTAAGTGGGATAAAAGAGTGTCTCAACACCAAAATGTTTCAACTTCCTGATGAAATCTACTTTCTTATTTCGTATAATAAACTGAAGCAAAACGTCAAGTCTTCGAGTGATTTAAATCTCTCCTCGCACCGATAAGGCTCCGTAATTTATTTCAAATTGATCGACGTCCTTATTGAATCAGATTTAGAAAACAGCATATTAACTATAGATAATTAAAAAATCTGTAATTACATCTAAATTGTTTATTAAAGCTTATTTATGCTTGTATAGGATTAGAATGTCGTCATGGCACTGGCAGTGACACAAGCCTATGTCTATATATACAAAGAATGTGGGTTCAATTCCCTAGCGGGGAAATAAATTGTATTTTTTTTATAAATTGTTCGTCCTCGTAACAAGATAAAGCGTAATGCCCTCAAAATTCGGCGGAAAGTGAGAAAGAGAGTGTCTTACAATAACTATTATTAACGGCTGCTTCATGCTGTATCCTGAATATATCAGGGTAGGCAGAGAGAATCTAGTGTTAAGACACATCGTCGCCCACATTCTGCCGAGTTATGGAGGCGGAGTTTGAGTGACGCAACTCAACGCCGCGCTTTGCCTCGTTACCAGAGCGAGACACTGAAACTTTTAGAAATTTGAAACTATTCAAAATTCCTCAAGTTCGAATCGAACATAGATACGACCTTGTGTACCTCTGCACCACAACTGGCCTCCAAGAGTGAGTGAGTGAGTGAGTTTTACCAGTTTCGGCAAATCAATTTTATCGCACTTACTGTATCAAGGCGAGTAGGGCAGGGGTCAGGGGTCGGGGGTCGGGTGCCATCAATAGACGCTAAAAGTCGAATGCTACAAGGACGGCCTTGTCTGTTACAGCTATAACTACTAATTTATGTTTCACTTAATTTGAACTGATTTATTTTGTAGTTTTTTTTTTCCTGTTATTTCGGATATTTTAGTCTATAATTATATTGTGGAGGTTTTAAATTATAACTTATTTTAATATTAACTTATGCATATAATAAGTATATGTATATGAAAGTTATACTAATTTACCTTTATTTTAGCTTTACGATTTATTCCCCGCACACAGCGGGTACCCTGAGGCAAACTAGTGTTAAGACACTCCTTTGCCCATTTTCCGCCAAATTTTTTAGGCATTGCGTGTTGATTGGAGGATTGGCGTCGCTTTGCCTCAACACCGTAGAGAAGAAATAAAAATATTTAGTTTCTTTGAGTAGGAATCGAACCTACATCCTATAGCGTTATTAACATCACTAATTTCTCAAATTTCGTTTAAATGCATAAACAGAAATGACTATTATAATTCAATTTATACTTAAAACGTAATTACAATAATAAATAACTTTTTAGGTAAGTTTAAGTATTCTTTAATTAAGATATCTATGAATTCTTAATATATTAATTTCGTCAATGAATATGCTAAAATTCTTTGACTTACATCTAAGTCAGTCCTAAAGATTATCTACTTTGGCAGCCTTAAAAGATTTCCGGATTACATCGGACCTTCAATCTAAGATTTTAGCTTCATGGAAAAGTTTCCTACTCCTTATGGAGTAGGTACTCTTCGTTTCAAGTTTGGAAATAATATTTTTCTGACTATATATTAAAAGTATCTGTATTTATATACTTTCTTTTGTAATAATATAGTAAGATATATTGATTAATTCATTAAATGCCAAAGAGAATTATATTTTAATAAACATTTTAGTAATTTCTAATGAATTAACATGACTTATATGAAAATATGTTTATTAAATATATAGAAATAGACGATATATTAGATAGAAAGTAAAAATCTAAAGGCGTATAGCGACTCCATTGTGTTGAAAATCGGCCGCTTACATTTTAACTGCGTGTGGTTGGAGCTGAAGAAACAAGAAATTGCTTTGTTTTGTTTCACGATTGTTACTTGTAGAAACTTTAGGTCTTATGAGAACTATACTGAAAAATGGACTTTAGGTGTTTTAGCATGTGTAATTTTGGTATTTTTTGAGGTCGGTTTCAATATTTTCATTTCTTCGCTCTGGTGTCGAGGCAAAGCGCGGCGTTAAGTACCGCCGCTCAACATGTAATGCCTCCAAAATACGGAGGAAAATGGGGTTGCCTCTGCCTACCCTGCTGTGTGCAGGACACTAAAAGAAACGCGTGACGTGTGCGTGACGATAAAAAAAAAAAAAAGAATGTAATCGTTTCTTATTTTATTTTATTACATTTTATGCATTTTGTTGAGAAAACATATTAACAAGTATCATATCTCTCTGCTCTCCATTATCCAAAGAAAATTACTTCACAAAATCCAAAATTATAGCGCCTGTTCATAAATAAGCAACATATTTTATATTTGTACTGTGAACTTCATTTACTTTTAATATGTTTAGCCTTATGTATAATAAAAAGAAAAGAAACACTTATAGGATTTCTTTGTTGTCTGTAGGTTCTCTAAGTGGTATCAAGATAAAATTAATGTCAACTATCCAGGTCTACAGTCTCGTGGCATAGATAGAACTAAATTTCTAAGTCAACGCAATCAAGAATTACGCGTTTTTACTTCGTTTTCGACGCATATCTTATTAAATTCGCCGCGTAATTGAAATCTTTTAGATACGTCCCCTTTATCTAGATTGATTATGAAATTTGGTAATTTTTAGGCAGTTTATAGGTATATTAACACTAGGTTCCCTCTGCCTACCCCGCTATGCCCCACATGCTGGATAAAACGAGAAAATAAAAAAAAATACTTTATTCAATATTTCATACAGTCCACTCAAGTCCATAGATTGGTTCCCCACTCATCACTATACAAGCTTATATAAAGTAAACATTAATGATATAAAGTGTTCTTAAGGACCTTATTAATGAATACTAATACTTCTTTTTCGATCGTTGAATCGCTTTGAAGGCTTCTTCGGTCTCATTAAAAAGTCCTTGTGTGACAGAATCAAAAGATTTCTTAATTAACGAAGTTTCAAGTAACGGTGTCATTGAGAAGCTGTAAGCATATCTTATCATAGTTACGACCAAATTGTTATTTTTTTGTACATGGAATATAATATGTATTACCATAATTCTGATGAGTAGCTTCTGTTGAGTAGGTTCAATATAATTCTTAGCAACAGAACCCGACTTCAACCGGGTCCCATAATCAGGACTTCAGGTTATGTTCCAAACTCTCATCAAAAAACCCTTGAAGATTATTCTTTACAATAAAAAATAATATTGTCTAATAATCTATTACTATTTTGTAATAACTTAATGAAAATCTGCACAGTAGATTTAATGTGCCAATTAATTTAAAAAAAAATAATACAACAAAAACAATTGCAACACATAACACAAACATTAATATAATTTTATATGAACAATATTTTTAAAACCTCATTCCTCTACAAATGTTGCTGCGATAATTAAATGGTACACTCCAAACTGAGAGTTGCAGTGCTGCCTCGCTCAGCGTTAGAGCACTACACGCGAAATGAGGCATACTTAAATGTCAGCTAAAGTCGTTAGCGTCGTCAGTCGTTACTTTTTATTTTAACTAAACTGTCTGTATTTTTAAATGTTTTGGCAACAATAACAACAACACGACTAGTATAATATAACTGAGAAACAACAATAACAACAATTAGAATAATATAACTAAGTAACAACATTTATATAATTTATATGAGCGGAATTCGTTTTTTTTTTGTTGTTTTGTATATTAAATATAATATGTTTTTGTAGTGTTATTATATATATCTTTATTATTCTTTTTTCTAAAAGTTTAGTTAGAAAAGGTGGACTTCTTTCTAATAGAAATCTCTTAGTAATAGAAATCTTATAGCAAAATTACGTCATAACATAATATAGCTGCTATCATAATCAATAATAAGTACAAAATTATAAGATATTTAAAAATGCAACTTTCATACAAAATGAAATGGCACTATAGACGCGTCTTCTTTGAATAAATAATAAGATAGCGCCTTGGGCGACGATCTGGGTGATTATTTTGACGAGCCCGAATAGCGCGGCCTATTTCCATTAGCGGTTAAATTATATTTAATTTACGAAATGCTTCAATTTTGTCCTTTCATTACGTATTTCGTGAGATTTATAAAGGTTTTTGGAATGCTTAAGTAGCTGCTTAAGATTTAATTATTTTAAGCTTGTGTGGTACTGGCATTGGATTGATTGGTGGAAAGTAGGTACTGTTTTTAATGTAATAGTAAAATAATGACGTTCTTTGTGTATTTATTATTAATAACTCTGGCAACAGTGTTGTAAAAAATTTTTATTAATACTTTTTTTTATAATTTTGTTTTGTTTTTTGCTTTTATTAAAATACCAGTTATAGTTTTCCGACTAGAAACACACAATTCTTTATTAATTATCATTTTAAATAATATAAATAGTAAAACATTAAAAACATTAAGTTTAGTCTTACTTAGACAAATAGACAAATAAACAAAAAAATAAAATCATTGTTTTATCATTTTCCTATAATAATAGTTTATTCATATATCTTCCAGCTTCAGAAAGCTATCAGTAACATTTTTCTTATAATATCTTATAATAGATATTAATTATAAGCGTAATAAAATTCTATATGAAATTTTGAATGTAGCGAGATTAGAACCCGGCTCTGTTGGGTTATTGCCAAAGTTATAAGTTTCAATCTCATCATGGTGAACTATACTGCTACAATATGTGTTGTAAGCACTTGTGTTTCACAACTTTAAAGAGCTTCGTGGCCGTATAAAAAAATGTAATTAGTACGAAGTTCCTCATATATGCTTTTTCTATTATTTATATTAGATTTTTTTTATCTATGCAGTGTATTTAATAATAAGCAAAAAATAATATAAAAATATCACTTTAAAATAAATCAGCATCCGACTGAAACGTGGCTTTTAGCCAAAACCGAAACTAAACCTCTTCCACTTTCAGCCTAAACTTAAATATATCAAGACAGATTAATAATTATAATACAAAATAATTCTCAGTTCCTTAATTTTGAAATAAGCGTTGCATTAAAAAAATTTGAAATGCAATATATTTGACCCAGTTAAATTTATTACAGCCTGTATTATTCAGCGAATATAGAAAACTTTCCTTGCCGCTTACCGCGTGTCAGTCTCCAAGAGCAAGTCATGCTTGGTAATTAGATGAATCAAATTATAATGAGCTTATTAATAATTATACATTGCTATAATAATATGATAAATATGATGAAAGACAATAAAATATTAGGCCAATCGTGCCGCAGTGATTGTAAATACGACTAGTTGTTGGTTCGATCCTCAATCGAGAAAATGAAATATTTATTTAAATTTATATTTAGATTTCTTTGCCCTTTTGTCGAAACAAAAGGCGCCGTTAAGTTCCGCTACTTAACACACAATGCCTCCAAAATTCTAGTTCTAGTTTTAACGAATAATAGATATACATATATCTATTCGGATAAAATTATTTTACATTTGAATCTGTTTAATTATAAGGATATATTTTACCTTTAAAATTTGCTTTTATCAGCGTTTCTTTTCCTATATACATTTCACTTGCACAGTGCATGTGATCCTGTTCATTTCCTGTTCATTTTATATAAGCCACAATATATAAAAAAATAAAAAGAACCTTTTTTTTGCTACGTTGAATATGACTTACCGAAATAAATTAATGAATCAATTTTACAATTGAATTTCAAATCTACCAAAAGTAGGCTTGTATCTATTGCGTATATAACCTGTATTACTAGAAAATCTTCACATATACATTTTAAGTTAGAACTAATAATTATAAAATTAATTATTTTATTTCAGATCTATTAATTTTAATAATAGAAAATCTAAATAAATTTATAATTTTTTTTCTTGTAAAAAATCATGTAGCGCCATCTATTGCGGAGTAGCGATATTATACTGCTATAAGAATATGCATAAAAAGAAAAAATATTATTAAATATAATTTAGAAAACCTTTCCATTTTATATTCTTTGGTATTTTTCATTAATTATTTCTCTTTTCAACTTTTAAATATATGCAATATGTAATTTTTGAATTGTACTTAATATTCATATTATTAATTTTATATTTAAATATTCTCCTGATTGTAAATGACCCCTTGTCAATAGCCTTCCAATATAATCTATTTATAATTGGTGAATTTATAATACGCTTAAAATATATGCCATGCCATCCATTTACATTTACATGTGTCTGAATAAAAGTCACAAAATGATTTTTTAATCTATTTTCATTTACATATTTTTTAAGTGAAAGATAATGGTTATTGTAATGTAAAATGTAAGAGTGAAAATTACAATAACAAAAATCCTTATGAAACAAAAAACATATTTTAGTTAAGGTGAACGCGATAAGTATTGCTATTGTTACACAGAAAAACCGTTTCAAGGACGGGCCGCCCTTCGCCTGAGGACTATACAAAGCTGATATCGCAGATTAACCCACATTTCTACCCTCACCTGAAGCGGATCTTGATAGCGCTATAAAAATGTAGCGCAAAGGTTTTGGGGGCTTTTGTTTTAAATTCCACTAACAGACGCTAGATGGCAGTACTGACAAATTTAGTTTAGATATGTTTTTTACATTAGACTTTTAAATTTATAATTTAAAGATTCATGATTAGAAATGTCTTTTACATAAAAAGAAGATTCAAAATTTAACTTTTATGTGATATAAAATTCAAATTTATCTATACTAATATAAAATAATTAACAATAGTACTAATTAGTACTTATTCATATATATCATTCAATTTGACTAACTGAATGAACTACACTGTGTTACAAATTACAATGTAGGTAGTTTAAAACGGAATCTGAGTATAACTTCTGAATCGTTGAGCGTTTCGTCGATACTAGCCGTCTAGCGCCGGGAGAGGCTAGGACTTCTGAATTGGAGGGCGGCGGGTGGAGGCACGGGGTGGGGGGGCGAGGGCGGGCGGCGCGCTCAGGCCCACGCGGCGCACAGTGCTCGCCCGGCGCCTCACCCATGCGCATCTCCCGCGCGCCGCCCTACCAACTACCATACAAACCAAGACTCCGTTACATAATTCCCCCACTAATATATTAAACAAATAGTGTTAAGGCTTTATTCTGTGATCAGTATTTTTGCACCATTTTTTTATAATATAAGCGTAGATAAGTTAGCGTTACGTAAGCCGCCGCCGTCCACTAAGCTTCGCTTGCCACCGCTTTTGTGATATTCGGTTGTGATATTCGTTATAGGCAGGCTTTTTGCTCGTTAGTTTGTTAGTTGGTGTTAAGGTATAACGGGGTGATAGTATATATATGTAACGGAGGCTTGAGCTTGGTCCCGTGGTCCCGTCGTTCCGTGGTCCACTTGTTGCTCCGTCCGTCCCACACCTGGTCCCGGTCCCGGTCCATGGTGAGCGCTGGTCCCGCGGGTGCCGTCTGGTCCTCACACTCCTCGGTCCAGGGTGCGATGCGCGCGTAGCGCTCCTGAGAGTGGCTCGTCACGGCTTCGCGCGCCTCGTGGCCGCGCGCCACGCCATCTGGCGACTGCGGCGCTCCGGCTCCCAGCCCACGCACGACTCAAATGATCATGAACAGACCAACCACCTGTACGTTTCTTCTCTCTATCTTCACTCTATCTCGCTGCTATTCTGTGTACCTTATTTGTCGCCTTCTGTGTCTTTTTTTTTTGTTTTTTTTCTTCGCACTTTCACTGGACTCAAATATTAATATAAGCTTATGTACAATATATACTTGAGCAAAGACATTCACAAGCTGTTTTAATTAAAATATATTAAATAAATTATATTAAATTTACTAAATAAAACACCACATAAAAGAGTCCAGTGAATTTTATTTCAAACTCAGCTTTCAAATTTATTTTCCACAACGCTGTTCTCTCCGCTTATAACCCCTTTCATACTTCCCGTTCCTCTCGACGCCGACTCGACGATGCAATGCAATGTAATGTTACGATGCAATCAGAATCATTAATAAATGTTTACTTGTAAATGTGTTTTATTTGCGCTTATAAGAACCACCTCAGATACTTTAAGTGCGTATTTATATGTTTAGTGTAGTTCGATGTTAGCTGTGGGGCACGTGTTGAACATAAGTGTATCATTAAGTAGATTGATGTTGCAATCACACTCATCTCATTTATTTGTTGTTGTTGTTGTTTTTTAACTAAATACATGATTATAATAAAAATATATATGTAATTGTTGAGGCTAGGCTTCTGGAAATTAATGGAAAGTGGGTAACGAAAGTGTTTTAATGGGAACTGAGTGTCTTAACTAGTTTTCCAGGTTCAGATATAGCATGAAGTTAAAAAAGAAAACAAATATATATATTTACAACATTACATTTAATTAAATATTTATAATATAAAATAAAGATTTATATTCAAAATGTCTAGCTAAATGTGATATGTACACTCCTTTTTTTATTTTTTAATTGTCATTGAAATTAAATACTTTTTATATATTAACTAGTGGACCCGAACGCAGCTACGCCCGCTTGAACTATACGAATATTTATTAAATATATTTATGAAATTATTTTCAGTTTACAGATACGTTAAGCAAGCTCATTTTGGGTGACGTTTTTTAACAACAAACTTTCCAAATCGTTGCTTAGCAACGGCGGTTGTTATAAACATGGCGGAATAAATTGCATGTCAAATTAATAAGTATTTTAATATATTGATATATATAGAAAATATTACAAATTTGAGAAAACAAAGTATCCTATGTTCATCCCGAGACCCTCAAGTATCTCTATATGAGTATTTTATCACAATTAAATTAGCGGTTTGGCCCTGATTGCGTAAAAGACAGACAAACAGACAGACAGACAGAGTTACTTTCGAATTTATAATATAGGTATGGATATATAGATATATATAATAAAATAACCTACTAAATAACATAAGAAATTGAAGATGACTACGATTTAATAATAATAAATGGGACAAAAGTTACGAGACTTGCTAGACCAATAGTATGGTAATATAGCGTTTTAGGTCAAGGCGACCTAACTTCAGTTTTTCTTTTCTTACTCGATAAAATATAGAGCCATGTACGAATAGAATTCTTTCTTTTCTAGTTCTACTTAATAATGACTTATATTATGAGCAGTAGTAGTTGTAGGTTCGATCTCCGAGGATAATGAATTATTATTTATTAATCTTTTCATTTATTCACTCTGGCACCAAGGCAAAACCGGGGTTGAGTTACGCCACTTAACACACAATGACTCGAAAAATTTGAAGCAAAATGGGCAACGGAGTGTACCTATCTATAACTTAACATTAGGTTCCCTCTGCCTGAGATGATATGATGATCATTTACGATTTATAGATAAACCACTGTGATCATCACGGTGACCACTTACCATCAGTTAACCCATACGCTCGCTTGCCTTGTCTTTTTAATAAAAAAATATCCCAATAGTATTATTTAATATGTATTCCTAAAGACAGACAGACAGAATACATTTATATAAATATTTATTAATATTAGAGAGTCTCTACGCCTCGTAGGCGTTGCTACGTGAGACGCCTACGCACTACGAGCACGAATTCCGTGAATAACACTGTGTAATAACTTACTGTATTGTAGTGAAAATATACTTAGATAATATTTACTTATTTAGAGTGGGCAGAAGCACAAGCGTAAACGCGTCAGGTTATGGGTTCGATTCCCATTCGAGGAATTAAAATATTTAATAATAAAGTGGGCAACCGAGTATTGTAACACTAGGTTCCCTCCGCCTATCCTACTTTACGTGCCGCGTGAAGCTTGTATCACGTGTATTTCTAATATAAGAAAGTTGAATATAAAGTCGTAGCGATAGAATTACCCACTTACCTAAGGATATTATAAATAATCTCCATATTCCAATTTCTGGTAACGACATTCTACAGTGAAAAGCAATTTCTGAACGTGCGTTGTTGCTGAACTAAGAGTAACTGTAAACAGCTTCCAATGCTCCAAGTTGCAAACAAATATACATACATATTTATATTTAATTAAAATTAGAAATTTTTACTCTATAAATATGCGAAACATTTTAACTGATTTCGATAATACTTTTATAGACAAATTGCATTTATTTCTTTTTATTTATGTTTAATCTAATGTAAATTAATTATACCTTATTTTACTCGCATGAAACCAGGTAAAAGAGTAAGAGGTGGTTTGCATTTTGTAAATTACTCTTCTTCTTCTTCCTGGCATTAATCCCGGCTATTGCCAGGGTCTGCCTTCCTACTGAACCTACTCCACTATTTTTATTTTATTATTTTCTATTTATTTTTATTTTGGTACTATACTATATTCAATAATTAGGAAAAATCAAAGTTATTTTACATGTCTAATAATAATAGTTATGTTTTACGAAATAAACTAGTTTTTGTTGTTTTTGTTGTTTACATAATGACTTATATAAAAATCTTGTTATAATATTATCATATCTTTATAATATATTAAATATATATTCAAATATAATTCAGCTTGAAAGGTAGATAGGTAGCATTAAACTCCCTATACAAGCAAGACCTTGTGCGGAGTTTGGCAGACGCGGCGCCGCCGTCCCGATATTGACCCGGCTATTTTTAGCGACGACACGAGTTGATCGTAGCGTTACTTTTAAGATTTTTTTTTATATTAGTATGATTTTTATATTTATATTTAAAGCGAGTATAATAGAAGGTCAAGTTGTGAAAGTGTGCAAGTGTGTGTTAACGCGATTGGTTGTGGGTTCGATTACCGCTTGAAGTAATGAAATATTTAATGTTTTCATTTCTTCGCTCTGGTATCGAGGTCAAGATGAAACTAAAATAAAAGTAAGATACAACGTCGAATTAAATACTTATAGAATAAAATAAGCACATAATTATTTTAAGTATTGGTATAAGAAACAATTGTTGACTTCCTAAGCTAATCCTCAATTTCGACAAAGTTTTTTTTATATCTTTCTTTAATAATTTTCTAACATTTCTAAATAATATTATTTCATAAAAACAAACGTTCCTAATCCTAATACTATATTGTAAACAAGTAATTTGTATGTTATTAAGACTCTAGATATCTCTTATTAAATAAAACGTAAACAGAGGGTCCAATCCAATTTCGTTCCACCCTTCCAACTAATAAATGTACTTCAGCCTAATTTATCCATAAATCCCTTTATGGAATCCGGCTTTTATATATGAAATATGAAAACCCAAAGTAATTTTATGTCATTTAATATATTTTAGGTATTTTATAAAAGGTACCTACTCCTTCTGTCATTTATTTATATGGTCAAGTTTGAAGTGTGAAAAGACTTGATTTTATTTCTCATATATTTTATTGGAATTCCACAGTATTTTTAAAATGTCATTGGCATATTAGTTTACAAATTTTTATTGTAGAAATTTCATGCAAAATATTTTTTTAAACTTTACAAAAAACATTTTAATCCTCGTTTTCTTTTCATTTTTTTCCTCAGAAGTAAAATTTACTAATAAACACCATCATAGTGAATTTTGATCATGCGTTCAAATCACACTTAGCAAATAAATATCAATATTCTCGTACATATTTTTAAAGTCGATACTTAATTTGGTTATGATTTATAAAATGTAGAGTTAGATCAGTTAGATTCTAAACCTAGATTACGAGTACATTGAATATTGCTTAAATAGGCAGATAGTGAAAAGTAATATTAATAACAATAAATAAAAAGCTTTATTTTACACCACAAAAAATACAGAGAAATAAAAAAAAACATAATATAGAGAAACATTAAAAAATATATAGCAGGCGGCCTTATCGGTAAGCGATCCTTTCTAGGCAAGGTAGAGTGTTATTCTGCAAAAGGCTAACACTAAAATATATAAAAATATTACTAAAAAATAACAAGAAAAAAAAATAAAGCTCAATTTATTCAAACAACATTGCGTATAGTACATTCGTGACTGTATTGACGTTTCAGATTTATGTGTGTCGCAACAATTAACAAAATTACAAGCCGTTCCTCGATACGCATTTATTATTTATTCAGCTGTTTTTGAAGTTAAAATTATATACTAATAGTATGTTTTAGATTATTTTTTTTCTAGATAAATCAGATATTTTTTACGATTTATTAAATGTTTCCCTTAAAAATATCTGTCTGTATATGAAAAATTTCTTATCTTATTTCTTATTTGTGAATGTAATAGAACCCAAAAAAATGGTTATTTATTATTTTTTTAAATTATGGTCGTACTCGTATATAAGTTAAAAAACATATTAATCCAAGTAACATATTTACAAAAAATTTAAATCTCAGATTATGAAAAATATACACAATAAGCTACTAGCGCCATTTTCCAGCTAAAAGACTACAATATACTATGGAGCAGCACACTAGCGCCATGTTTCAGGGCGGGAAAATTAGGAAACAGCATTGTCCTTGTTTAAGTTAACCTAACATAGATGGCGTTACGTGCTCAAAGTTCTTAAAAAATATTTGCATTGATATTTAGGAAAGATATAACTTTTTAAACTATAAGTTTTTTAAATTACTTTCATTGTTTTTAATAATATTAATAAAATGAACGAATAACGTATATTCAAATTATTTACATAATCATATTTTTTTCTCTCCAACTCCTAATTTGCTGGGCAAACACTGACATATTTTTTAAAAGTCAACTTTACGTTTTTATTTACATAACAGAGTATGCAAAGAGAAAGTTTATACAGTGTCAAGGCACTTACGACCCACCGCCTAACCTTGGACTTATTGCCCCAATAACCCTTGACGAAACACGTAATTGCCTTCGACGCATGAAGAACGGAAAAGCGGCGGGACCTGACGACATTCCGATCGAAGCGTGGAAATCGTTGGGCTCTCTTGGTGTGCTCATGCTTACTGACCTTTTTAACCATATCTTGAACACTGGTAAGATGCCGCATCAGTGGCGGCTTAGCTTTATTACCCCTATTTACAAGGGAAGGGGCAGTGTTCAAGATTGTGGTAGTTATAGGGGCATTAAGCTTATGAGTCATACCATGAAACTCTTCGAGCGCATGATCGACCTCAGGCTCCGCCAAGAGTGTACTGTCTCTGAGTCTCAATATGGATTTCAGCCAGGATCGGGCACCATGGACGCCATTTTCGCCCTCAGAACTTTGATGGAGGCATACAGGGAAAAAAGGAGAGCTCTGCACGTGGCCTTTTTAGATCTGCAGAAGGCCTTTGACTGTGTGCCTCGTCAGTGTATCTGGTGGGCATTGCGATCCAAAGGGATCCCTGAGGCCTATATTGAGATTATCAGGGGCATGTACCACGATTCCGCTTCTATGGTTAGGACTGCTGTTGGCGACACTAGACCCTTCCCGATTACAGTGGGGGTTCACCAGGGCTCGGCTCTTAGTCCGTTCTTATTCAATGTAGTGCTCGATACTGTCTCGGCTCACATCCAGGACCAGCCTCCATGGCTGATGATGTATGCCGACGACATAGCACTCATTGCCGAGAACCGACTGACGCTGGAGCGTAAAGTGAACCTCTGGAAGGGTACGCTTGAGAACGGCGGTCTTAAACTAAATGTGTCGAAGACAGAGTACATGGTCTGCGGGAGCCGGGACTCGAGCACCATCCTTATAGGTCCTGAGCCAGCCGTTAAGTCGGAGAAGTTCAGGTACCTTGGATCTGTCATGCACGAGTCTGGAGGCATCGACCACGATGTCCATGGCCGGATAAGCGCTGCCTGGGCCAAATGGCGGGAGGTCACTGGTGTGGTCTGCGACCGCAGAATACCGCCCAAGCTCAAGGGGCTGATATACAAGAGCATCGTCCGACCGGTTCTTTTATACGGCAGCGAATGTTGGCCAGCACTATCTCGGCACACTCAGGAGCTTCACGTTACGGAAATGAAGATGCTGAGGTGGATGTGCGGCGTAACGCGGTCTGACCGCATACGCAACACATTCATTCGAGGTAGTCTTGGGGTCCGTGACGTAGCGGATAAGCTCCAAGAGCGTCGCTTGAGATGGTTTGGCCACGTTACGCGCCGGCCTAAGAACTATGTCGGACGCAAGTGCCTTGCTATAC
>JAEBDU010012438.1:0-16295 GCA_016802625.1 Heliconius numata | reverse complement strand
ATGAGATGGTCTCAACAGCTGAATGAGAGTGTCATGCGTGCGTACTATAGGGCAACAGAGGGGGGAACTAACCTCACTGCGTATCGTTCAAGGTTACTGTCTATGTTTCAGGAGCTTGAACCAACAGCGACCGTTACTGCACAGCGACTGTCGGACAGGGTGCGGATCATTCAGCGACGTCATCTGCTGGATGAATCCGTACTGGAAAGGCTACGCTTGAGCTTTCAGCAGGTCAATACTACCAACAACAACAGTTGCGACATCCGGTCACAGTTTCAGCACGCCAACATTGAGTCGCAAGGTAATATTGAGTTGTCTGTTAGTGCCCAGGATGATGAGCGATTGAGGAGAAGCTTGAAAGATGCTATTTTGGAATATGGTTCCATTCCGGAAGATCTCAGACCAAAATTACCTCGTTTGCCTATGCATAGACGTAACATAGCACTAGTGAGGATTCTAGATCAACATTTGCCAAGTCATTTTAACAACTGTAACGATCTTACTGATACGCATTCATTGTTGTATTGTGGTGCTGTAGCTGTATGTCGTGTTGCTGGTGTACAGTTCCCAAATAAAGGAGGTACTAAGGCATCAAAGCATACGGTGCCGGCATGGCAGTACGACACTGAAAACCGTATCAATCTGACTAGAATCCTCATTGGCAAGCTAATAAGTTTCAAGTCGGGTAATCATCGACCGAGGGTCATGCGGTTTGTGGCGGAAGCATTTGCTGGAACAAATTTAAAGCCCAATGAGTATATGGCTAACGTCACAAACCGTATTGACTTTCTGAAACAGAAACTCTATGCATTGGCAAAACGCATTAGAAGATATAGAGAACGATGGGATCGATACAATCAGAATAGTGCCTTTCAAAAGAACCAACGGAGTGTATACAGGAAATGGGAACGTTCTGGGGATAGTGTGGTTAATTGCGAGATTCCGAATCCAGATGCTAGTGCTGATTTTTGGCGTAGTATATGGTCGGCTCCTGTTGAACACACTGAGGGTGAATGGTTTTGTGATATTGCGAAAAATTGCGAAAATATTATACCAATGAGATCTATAAAAATAAGCGAAATTGACGTGAGGTGTGCTATTCGTTATGCTAGTAATTGGAAATGTCCCGGGCTAGATGGGTTGCATAATTTCTGGCTGAAGTGGTTTCGCAGTTCACACTCCGTTTTCGCAACACAATTCCAGGATGCCCTTGACTCTGGATTGTTACCAACATTTTTGACAACAGGTGTAACATTCCTGTCATACAAATCCGGATGTACCACAGAGCCTAATAACTATCGCCCAATAACATGCTTACCTACCATCTATAAGCTCCTTACATCTATTCTGAATAAAAAAATCACAGGACATATTGTTCGTAACAAAATTTTGGCACCGACTCAGAATGGGTGTAAGGCTGGTGGCCGTGGTACAAAGGAACTTCTTCTCATTGACACAACTATAAGCCAACAGGTAAGGCGGAACAGGAAAAATCTCACTACTGCTTGGATAGACTATAAGAAGGCATATGATTCAGTGCCACATACTTGGCTCTTGAAGGTCTTGGAGTTATATAAGATTGATATTACTTTGAGATCATTTTTGGAGGCTTGTATGGGACAATGGGTCACTGTCCTTCGTCATCTAGGGGAGTGTGATATTCCTGCAACGTCTGAACCGATAAGGATAAAGAGGGGTATATTTCAGGGTGACAGTCTGAGTCCTTTATGGTTTTGCCTAGCTCTGAATCCTCTTAGCACTATGTTAGAGGATTCAGGTTTAGGCTTTCATCTTCGCCGGGGGGGTAAGGTCATATCTCACTTGCTGTACATGGATGATCTGAAATTATTTGCGTCAAAACGTTCTGATCTTATGCGGCTACTAAAGGTAACTCAAACTTTTAGTAGTGATATAAGAATGGAATTTGGCGTCGATAAATGTGCTAGCATGCATGTAGTGCGGGGGAGTGTGATCAGATCTGATAATATTTGCATTTCAGATTCTGTTTTCTTCAGAACTCTTGGTGAAGGTGAGACTTATAAATATCTTGGAATGTCTGAAGCATTGGGTATTGATGAGCGGAGCATAAAGCAATTGGTGAAGGAGCGTTTCTTTAGCCGCCTGAAAAAAGTGCTTGGCAGCCTTTTATCTGGTGGCAACAAGGTGCGTGCTTTCAACGGTTGGGTTATACCGCTTTTAGCCTATACTTTTGGCATTGTAAGATGGACACAGACTGAGTTAGACTCCGTAGATCGCCAAATACGTAAATTGTTGACGACATACCGAATGCACCATCCGCGTTCGTCTGTAATGAGACTGTATATCCCGCGTAAGTGTGGAGGTCGTGGCTTTTTGAATGTCAAGAACCTCCATAACCACGAGGTATGCAGTCTTAGAGAATATTTTCTCAAGATTGACGTGGATATGCACAAGGATGTGGTAACAGTTGACAAAGGCCTTACTCCTCTTTCCTTGGGCAAAGAGAACTGGCGTCGGCCTGTAGTACTTACTACTTCTGATCGCATGGCTGTATGGAAGAGCAAGGAGCTGCATGGTAGATTCCATAGAGCCCTAATGGGCCAGGACGTGGATACTGTTTCATCATTATCTTGGTTACAGTTCGGGGATCTTTTCGGAGAAACTGAAGGTTTTGTCTGTGCAATTATGGACGAAGTTATCAAGACACGGAACTACCAGAGACATATTATGAAAGATGGCACTATCGACATCTGCCGGGCGTGTCATCGACCTGGGGAGTCCCTCAGACATATTGTCTCTGGTTGTTCTCATCTTGCTAATGGCGAGTATTTGCATAGACACAATCAAGTAGCCAAGATAATACACCAGCAACTTGCTCTTCAATATGGCCTTGTAGAATTGGAGGTGCCTTACTACAGGTACAATCCCATGTCTGTTCTTGAAAATAGCTGTGCTTTGCTCTACTGGGATCGGTCTATTATTACTGACAGGTATATTGTTGCCAATAGACCTGATATAGTACTAGTAGACCGAGCGGCGCGCCGCGCAGTGATTGTTGACGTTACTATCCCACATGATGAAAATCTCGTGAAGTCGGCCTTCAACCTAAAAGAAAAACAATCTAAATATTTGGACCTAGCCCATGAGATTACCGCCATGTGGGATGTCAATGCGACTATCATTGTGCCGATAGTGGTTTCGGTTAACGGTTTAATAGCGAAAAGCCTCGACCAACACCTTAAGAGGCTATCGCTTAGCTGTTGGATCAAGAACCGGATACAGAAGGCAGTATTACTTGAGACGGCACGTATTGTGCGGAGGTTCCTCTCTCTGGAGCCCTAGCCACCGATGGCTTGGACCCTTGTCCCGCCCTCGGAAGAGTGGTTTTTTTATATTTTTAAATGTATCTTTTTTATAATAATTTATATTTAAAAATGTAAAATTGATTCACTAATTTAATAAAAGTATATTCATTACTGTAATACTAAATCTAACTGTTTTATTTGTATATTCTTTTTTTTACTTCACTCATCTTTCTCATATTGTTATGTAAGATAGATGATATAAGAAAAACATATGAAGCAAAACCTTTTTTTTTTTCAAAATATGCATTAGGTCGAGCTGCTAATCCTCGTTGCTAGTAATAATAGTTTTAGTTCCGATGTTGAGTTTCTCTTTTAATAACGAAGACCGGAGTCTATTGACACTAGATAATTCTACCCACTATGGGAAAATAAAGAGAAAACTACTATATATTTAGCATATTAGTGTACACTGGAAGTAAAAAAATATCACATTTTACTAAAATATTTAAGGTTAAAAGAGTTTACCTAATAAGCCCAGGCTAGGATTCCCGCAAGGATTTCAAATAACAGAGAGATCGTAAAATTATTTTATATGTTTATTCTAATATATCCAAGACACTCCTTAGTAGGTTAGTATGTCTGATAATGTCTCAGTCTAATTATGTTAGCAGACGATCGTAAATTTTATATGAGAGCTTTCATTTGGAATTAGTATTAAAATTATTTAATTTACTAATATTCATTTGATGTCCCAGGGGCACAAGCATGCGAGTATAAACCCGAAAGTTTGTGGGTTCGATTCCAATTCGAGGAAATAAAATATTAGTAAAAGAAAGTAAATTTCGTCAGCGTTCCTCCTATATACGGAATTCAGCAATAAAAACTAAGCTATAGTCAAGATATTGTATGGGATACAGTTTAAAGTTAAAATAACGAATATACATACATATAAATATTAAATACACAACCTTTTTATTATCTGGAGTCGAGTAAAAATATATGAAACGCCAGATGTTAATCACGAGATCGTTGACCTGACTGTTTAGGTCATACACAATACGCACTGTACCTACTAAAATATTCGCGAAATTATTCTAATTGCATATGACATACTTATCATTGTTTATTATGGGGGTTTTTAAAATTTCAGTTTGTATTTTTTAAACCCATGGATAGGGGGGTAGTGTTGTATTCGAATTCTTTTCGTAAAATTTGTTTTTTAATTGTAATTTTCATAATTAACATTTTCGTCGTACCAATGGCACAAGCTTGTGACTAAAAACGCGGCAGTTGTGGTTTCGATTTCCAGTAGGTTGAATGAATTACTTAATATTGAAAATATTATTTTCCCGCTCTGTTAACAAGGCAAAGTCCCGCGTTAACTTCCGCCACTCAACACGAATGTCTCGAAAATTCTGGGGAAAGTAGGAAAGGGAGTTTCCTAGGTTCCCTCTACCTACCCTGCTACATGCTAGATACAGTGTGAAGTTAAAAAAAAAGAATAGGTACATAAATTTCCTCGTGTCTGATTTACATGTATAAATTCACAAATCTATAACCTATAACCATTGGGTTTTATTCCTAAAATTGGGTACACTGTGACCCCATTTTTTTTAAATAACTTTTACCCTATTTGTGGATACTTATAACAAATAAAAAAAAATATTAACCATCGTTTTTTACTCTTGTAGGTCACCCATGCTAAGTTGCTTACTGTAATTAGGCCGCAATCGTAAATTAAATTTAGTATTAATAAATAAACATCAGGATTTTATAATCAAATAAAACAATACTTTAAGTCTGTTAGACACGAAAGTATTTTTTCTGAACTATGAAGCTCAGCTTTCAAAGAATTCAGCTTACATGAAAAAAAAAATTGTAAATATACTCCAAGGCAGTTCGTGGCGTAGAGAGTACAAGGATGAAGCTGTAAACCTGGCGGTTGTGGGTTCGATTCGCACTTGAGGAAGTGAATATTTAATATTTTCTTTTCCCCGCTCTGGTAAGCGGACAAAGCGCTGCGAGTTCCGCCACTCAACACGCAATGATTCAAGAATTTACTGACTAAAGGTATTAAGACATCTAAGGTCTAAGACATTAATACCTACCATAATTTGTAGAGATTCGTACACACAGACGTGAAATATTGGTCATGTAAATATCCAATCCAGGCCATTCTTTGCCAAATTATATATATTTTATATAAAACACACTGGTCGTCGCCCGCAATTTTGTTTAAAAACAATAAGATTAAGTAGGCGAAGTCGCGCATAGATTGCTAGTAAATTATAATTCCATTCTCTCGAAAAAAAATACCAATACGAGAAAACGGAAATTGAAGCTGCTACTATAATGAACAGTTCAGTTAGTTTTATAATATAGATTATTAAACTTAATTAAAAACTGTTAATTAATAAAGGAAACTGACCGGCCGATATTTAGGTTAGTTTTAACCGTTAGTTCATAATTAACTGTCTGCGTAATAACGTACAACTTCCGGTCTTATAAAATTATAACCTATAAAATATTATGTTATAATAGCTTTTGTGAAATTGCAAAATTAGAAGGAATTATATAAACTATTGTTTTAAGTAGGTAGTGATATATAATGTTAGTTCATATATATTTTTTTAGCGTCACGCTGTGTCTCGCACATAACAGAGTAGGCAAAGGGAATCTGGGAACCTGGTGTTGAGATACTCTGTTCCTCTAAATTGTTGCAATATAGCTGTTTATTGAATTACCTGAAACTTTAATTTTCAACGAATAGTATTGTCTTTAAAATTATAATGTTATTAGAACAAGAAAATATTTCAGATTAGTCAATAAATAATTGTTTAGTCCAAGCGGGCGAAGCCGCCAGCATTAAATTCTAACAGCTGTATTCATTTATTTAAATAATTTCAATTAAAACAATGACAACCGTAAATAAGCTAATACGCAGGACATCGAACCCGCGCTCACGTAGATTACGCTAATGAACCAAATATGTATGGTAATCGTTACATTTTGTAAGTCTACCTTTTATTTCTATTGTTATGTCAATCATGTTTAGTACACAGACTTATATATTATATTTGGGTTAGTTTAGCTGTCTGTGAATAGTATAAGATATTAATTTTAAAAAATATATTTTATCCAATAAAAAAAATATCGATCAATATTCTTTACTTAACTTTCGTCAAACTGAAATTATTATCCAACCTATATAAACATCAGCGGGATACAGCGGGAAGCTTAATCCCGTATATAGCAGGTTATAGTTTATCGACGTTATCCCAATGCACCAAGACGGCCTAGAAGGTTTTTAGTATGAATCAATATAAACGTGCAGCTCAATCTTTCATTGAATTTAACATTTTAAGTAATTTTGTTATATACAACGAATGCAAAGTAGTTAAAATAATACAATAATATAAAATTTTAATAATATTTTATTTTATAATATTCTTAAGCAAAACGAAATTGAGCTAGCACTATAACATAGGTAATACACAAACACAGAAAGGTAACTGGTACACGTACTCCCATAGGGAGGACGCGACACAAGTCGTATTTGAAGGGTCGCAGCTTCAAATATTCTAAGGCATACTCTGATTCTTTTAACATGTTGACATCTGAAAATAGAATATATGAAAAAAAATGTTAGTTTTTTATTTATTTATTATATTAATACTTTATTACACCATAATTGATATTAATTAATTAAAACACAAAACGAAAAAAGAAACATAAATTTACTTAAACCAAAACCAGGATAAAAAAAACAAATCAAAAATAGTCTAAAGGCGGCCTTCTATAAGATATACTTATACAGAGTGTTTTTGTCATCACTATTTTAAATGAAACCACATTTTTAATATAGAGAGATTTTGCCAAAAATGAAAAAGTATTTTTTCAAATAAAATAAATAATAAAATTATCATTGTAAAATAAAACGCCATTTAACTATTAAATATACCTTTATCGAATAGCAGGTGGATAAGTAAGGCTTTCTTAATACCACCTACTTTGTTCTTTGTTAGTTCAAATAAAATCATCGGCAACGATATTACTAATATACAAAACGCTAGTGCAGTTGAAGCTGTTATAATAGTAGATATGGTAGCCTGAAAAAAATAAAAATTAAATATTTGAGTCCGTCGTAGCTCAGTGGCAGTCACTCTACCTAAAAAGAAACGCGACGGTTGTTGGTTCAGAACGTTTCGAATTAGGCGGAAACCAAGTGTAAGACACTGAGTTATCTCTGCCCTAAGCTATTTATTTTATATATTTTAATGAAGCGGAGAGAATCTAATTAATAAGACATTCAATTAGAACTTTTCAACGCCAACTGCACCACGTACGCCAAATTCAGAGAAAATCCGAGATTGGGATGAGCGGAACACAGCACGAAGGTAAAACAGATAAGACATTAATCATTTATTATCAACAATCGTTATAAAAATTACAAAATTCATAAAATTTAGGCCTTACCTTGAATACAACGTCGTATATAATATTGAAGAAGTACATTACTGACTTCAAGAAGTATATAAATACTGTCCACAGGTACTGAAAAGTTAATAATTTTTTTAGATTAAATTCAATAGCAATTTCACAAACATACTTAGTACCTATACTTGTGTAATATTATGTAATACTAGCGTCTTCCTATGTTCTGGAGGCATTCTGGAGGGCTCCAGAATTCGGCGGAATGTGGGGAATGGAGTGTCTTAACACTATGTTCCCTCTGCCTACCCTGCTGTGTGCTGGATACAGCGTGAAGCTGATTTATTTTTTAATACAATTAAATTATTTAATTGCCTCGACACCAGAGCGAAAAAATGAAAATATAAACTAAAATATTTCACTTCTTCGAGTAAGGATCGAATCCACTTGGACCTTCGATTTTCCAGTAGGAGAAAGGTCATGTAAAAATTATAAGGACCACGAAAGCGAAAATTGAGACCGTAGCGTTTGGCGCTCTGTTCTTTCTACTCCGCTAGCGATATAGCGTAAAACAAAAAAAACTTTTTGTTAATGTAGAGATAATGGGAAGACATGATATATTTCACAAGCAATCATTGCTATTTTTTTATTACAAAACCTTCGCTTATCTATCAGACTTAACATCATATTAAATACAAAATCTAATGATTTAGTAAAAGTAACAACTACTTACCCAAATCAGAATTTCGTAGTCCAATTTCTCAAGGTAGCACAACAAAATATTGTACACCTTCAAACACTTCTTAATATGATTTGTTTTATAATTGCTTCTTTCCGCACCGATCAAATTGACGATACAAAAGTCACATTGAAATTTAGTTTGTAATAACGTCATTCTCTGGTATAAGGCATCAAAGAACTGTATCTTTGTGTAACAATCTAGATATAACGCCATTAAAAGCACTAAATTAGTGCAATAAGGCGGACTAAACGGTACTAAGTGAGTTAAACTAACGAAAGTCCATATTCTACATAAAAACATGGCTGTGAAGAATATGGCTAACATCCACGATATTTTAATAGATTTTGTATTTAAAAGATTTCCGCTAATCGTAATAAATTTAAACGTTTTTCTCATAAACTTCCCTTGAAATATTAAAGATATTAGAACGTTTATTATATATTCAAATGTATTTAACATATACATACTGTTATGCGCGCTAACAATATCCCAGTATTTTACTAAGATAAATAGCGTTAGTGTGCCAATTGATGAGGAAAAAATAAACGAAGAGATTCTTAAAAGTTTCGATTTACCAAATGAATTGTAATATCCTAAAATATTACGTAAAATCATAATTTTTTCCACACATAGTATGTAAGTTGATGTAAGCATGTTTAAAGTTGTCCAAATTCAAACATGTACTGAATTAAATGAAGTAAGTAGTAATAGTTAAATAATAAATGTTAGATACTAATCGAGCGCTTTATTTGTACAATTACTTTGTATAATTTTTCATTTGTTATTTTGACAAGTTTAAAAGATATATATCAAAGTATTTTAGTTCCCGTCTGTTTGTCAATTTATGAATGACATTAAAAACTATTGAATTGACTTTGATAAAACTTGGACGGTTCTAACTTTAATTTGAAATATAATCGAATCTATTTAAACAAAAAGAACTAGTATCTGAGGCTAATGTAATACGTCATTTTCTTTAGCGTCTTGCTGTATCCCGCATATAACAGGGTAGGGATAGGGAACCCAGAAACCCAGGGTTAAGAAACTCCATTCAAAATAAGATACTTCTTGTTCCAACACAATATTACCTTTTTAATTTTGATTCTCATGAGCAATGTACGGGTAATGTACGTGTAATATTTTTTTATGAATAAATAATCGTAAGTGTTATTTAAATCAAGCTAATGCATACCACTTTAATACTAAATTATATATATATTACTAAATTATATTATTGATTGGAAAATAATAAACAGGTAAGTAGTTTAGTGAGTTACAATATATTTACATATTTTTTATCTTATACATAATTATCTTTCTGTCTTAATACTATGTTATCAACGACTTTATTCATTAATTATAAAATATGTGTATTTACGTTAAATAAAAAAAATAATTCCTTAAGCCCCAAAAGTAAACTGAGTAAATATAATGACGTAAGAAACACATAGACTACAAAAACTTAATGGTAGACAGATGCCCATTGACCAAATTCGACATATCTTGTGTTCTAAAGGCCGCATCTTAATATAATTCAATGCACTTTGTTGTTCTTTTAGTAGAATATCATCTGAAATATTAATAAATTGTAATTTAACAGTAATATTGTAAAACTTCAGTATTAAGATTTTTTTTTATTATTTTTCTTATATTCACGCTTTATTCTTTGAAGTGTTGCCAAAGAGAACAAACCCCCAAGTACTACGAATTCTGTATATCTCTCCGTGTTCTCTCCGTGGGGTCGCCATGCTTATTACGCCTTTAGCCTGAGCCTTCTGCCTCTAGTATCATCTATAATATACTCTACACAACTGACGTCTTTCATTGCCTCTCGTACAATTGTGAATTGTAGATTTTACGGATTAATGTTGTTTGTTATAATATGTCAGAACAATGCCTAACTTTGTCTAAATAGCTTAAATATAAGAGTCAAAAGTCGCATGTTTCTCAATTGCGTCATTGTTTCATCGTAACAAAATATGTATATAAAAAATACCTGAACAAACAAGTATTTGGTGAAGTAAAATTCGTTTTATTATCTCCACTTCCCGCTTTGCCATTTCAAATATTGACATGGGCAAAGAAAACAACAGTATCAGTAACAAAAGAGCAATCAACAATGATATAGAATCAGTTCTCCACAAACCCTGAAAATAAATTCTTACATGTAAATCATTTCAACAGGTTATAATTTTACAAATAATTATTAATGGTTACTATTTTACGTTACTTGAATTTGGTCTACTTTGCCTTTAATATATAAATTTACCTTTTTTAAAATCAATGCTGTCACGTTGTACATGAATTGGACGAGATCTGGAAAAAGCACTACAACCGTACCAAGGAGCTAAAATATTGTATACATAAATTTTTCAATTTTTGTTTTTTAAGGTTCTTTAGACTTATAACTAGGATATTTGTGCACAATGAAAAATTTCTAAATTAAAACAGTATTTAGACGTTATTTACCCAAATCTCTAATTCACAATCCATATTCTCGACGAACTCTAACAAAATATTATAAGCGGAGAGACAACTCCTAATATTCTCTATTTTATATTTCCGTCTTTCCACTCCAATAGCATTAACAGTTACAAATTTGGCGTCAAAAGTATGTCTTAAAAGTTTCATCCGTTGATACAAAGCGTCGAACACTATAATCTTGCTGATATAATTTAATTGAATAGACACTATTATAAATAAGCTTCTAAAAAATGTAAAACTATACACGGGTATATGACTGTAAGTAAAGAACGCGTCTAAGCGATATAGAAAAGTAACTATTAATAATACATATAATTTCCAGGATATCATAATGGAATCAACACCCAATATTTGTCCAGTTTTGGCAAGGACAATGATTAATTTATTTATATATTTACCCCTAAACATGAATGAAATAACACAATCTACTATAAATTTACACAAAGTATAGAAATATATAACATTGTATACAGTTTTATCCAGAAAATTTGCGAAACTCAGCATTATCAGAATAAAACATAAGAATCGCGAAAAATTGTCCAAAAATTTTGATCTTCCAAAATGGAAACATTGACCGAAAATGAGACGAATAAATAAATATTTTCTTAAGTAAGCAATATAGTTGTTTAACAACATATTTATTAACAACTGCCGTGACCAAGGTGGAAGTGAAAATTAACTATAAAGTGGATTCCATTAACCTATCAATTAATCAATTTGTCAAGGAAATCAATTTGAAGATTGTATCTTAAGAATTGATAATTATTAGTATAGAGAAATTACAATACGCCAATACATCTTTGTACCTGTCTTCTTCCTCCTGGCATTAATCCCGGCGTGTTGCCAGGGTCGGCCTTGGTATTCTGTAACGTCTTTGTACCACCATCACCATATTAGATTAGCAGTTCTTACTTGGTTCTACTATTTAGCTGGTAAAATGAATACATATTAAGACGGAAAGTCAATAAAGAAATGATAGACACAGCTTAGCAGAGGATTGTCGATGAAAAGTATTATTCAGTTGAAGACTACAGTTGTTTGTGCTTTGGAGAAATATTCGAGAAATGATTAGAAAACATTATAGGTCTTTAAAATTGATTTATTATTTCATCCCAAAATAAAATTCTTCATTACATGCTATTCCTCGGTAATTAATAACTTGACTAAATGAGTTTATTTATAAAACGTGAACACAAATCACTCTGCGTGCGCGCATGTTTATCTTTCACCTTTCAAGACGACCTGTCGCCGCCCGCTTGAAATTTTGACACTATACTATTTTTAGTAAAAAAGCAATTTAGATGTAACAACTTGCTTAGCTTTTTAGGGACGTTACTAAAATAGGCGTTTTATAAGTTTTAAACATAATTAAAATGTTGCTTTAGATTTGATTTATTCTATATATTATAAGAGAAGAAAAAATCTGAAAATATGTAAAAATGTAACTTTAAAATGGTAGTTAACCATTTCGTCTAACCAGGTCTGATGTCTTAACAGGTTCAATGACGACCTACAACGCGATCACTGCAATAAAAATCAAATAATCTACCTTTACGTATTCAATTATAATCAAAGACAAAGTTAACTAAATTTAAATTTATATTAACGTCTACGTTATTCATAAATAAACCCGTATCGTCTTGCAACTAATGCATCGGACAGGATGTAACGTACTATTTACACATAATATTAGATAGGTAAATCTTTTAATAATAGCTTTACGCTGTATGAAAAGAAGTTAAAGTAGTGTCAAGTCACTCTGTTCCCAGTTTTCATCCAAATTTTCGAGACATTTCATGTTGATTGGCGGAATTCAACGTCGCGCGTTCTTTTGTTACCAGAGCAAATGAAAATAATTTACTTCAAGTGAAACGGAACCCACTATCGTAGCATTTATAGTTACACTTTTATATTTTTATTTATTCACAAACAAAGTTATTTGGAATATTCTTTGCAGAATTGTGTATGAAAGTAAACATTATACCTTTCTATAGTTTTCTACTTTGAAAAGTATATCAATCCATTAACGAAAAGCTTTTAAAGTTGCAGAGTTAAATTGAGAAATATTGTCGTAAGTGTTGGAGTACAAAAAATACCTCGAAAACGTTCACAAATTTAATTTCATCATTACAGAGAGTTAAGCAGTTGATGAAGCATAGTTTGCCATAAAAATATAATTCTATTAACGACACGCGCGCGGCTTCGCCCGCTTCCACTTTTTATTACATGATAGCCAAACTACACAAAACCTTTATAATATATAATCTTTATGTGCTGTTATGATCGTCTCAATCAGTAGTTTTTGCGTGGAAGTAGAACAAACATCCATCCTCACAAATTTTTACATTTATAACATTAGTAAAATTAAAATAAACTCAGCTTCATTTCATTGGTGTTTGTATTCATTAATAAAAAGCTACAAAGCATTATTGATAAAATAGCTGAACACATTAATTTTTATTCGTCGAGGATAGACGTGATAAGATCAACAATCATATTAAAACCTTAGCATTACAGTTCTTGTTTTTTTTTGATTAGTAGGTACTATTGAGGTTACTCTAATCTACATGTGTGTGACGGTAATTATGTTAATGTCAACTTTTAAACCATAATTATGTTAACATATATATGTGAATTTACGATTGTTTTGGGTTAGTGTATTGATTTTTTTTATGCTGCATCTCGTAGGGTACCCAGAGAGAACTTAGAAATCTAAAGCCAGAGTCTATCAAATCAGTTTCGCCCACCAAGCTAGCTAACTAACACAATTTTAGGCTTGTAGGTTAACTTCATGTACCTACAACTTATAAAAATTGAAAAACTTAATGTGATGGACGTGTGTAGTACCTACTCATTTTGAATAAAATAAACTCGAAATGTAAGTTTGTACTTATTTTTTTCTGAGAAATACTTATTTCTGATATTAGAAACTTTTCTGTGCTGCAAAGGACCGTGGGTCTATCTATATACGAGTATTATATTAATTTCAGGTCGATACCTCCACCGATCTTAAAATGAATGGTCTCGATAATGGACAGCATAAATGTTCTGTTTATTTTCTTTAAGAATACGGAACTCTAAAAAAGAAACGAATATATTTCTCTGATATTATTAGACAAACTGGGATACTGAAACGTGCCAAATATTTTTTAAAGATGGACGAAAATTAACGGCTAAATTACTTAGAAAGTAGCTAGATAAAAGTTGAGTTTACAAACTTAAAATCAATGAATTATTATTAGTGCCACATACATATATGGAACACCATATCGCCATATGAAAATACAGCAAATACAAATACAAATAAAAAATCTAAAGTTTTTTAAAAAATATCCAGTCTAATTTCAATATATCTACTAATTGTATAAAATAATTAAAATATACTGCAAGAGATTAAATTTACGTTATTATTGAAATAACAGTACCCACTCACTAATTATAATACAAAGTAAAACAAAGATAAAATCAACAATAATTTTAAAACCTCACGATTGCTTTCCTAGTCTAATAATTTGTCCTGTAGAAGCTACTGGTGCAGCACTTGTGACGAAATGTTAACGTCAACTTATACTAATTTTGTCAACAAATTTATGATTTTACGATTAATTTTCGGTTATTGTATCGATTTTGGCAATTCCAAATATATTCTTGTTCTATGCTCATTCTACTGTTTTATACTGTTATTGACTACTTTCAGTAGTTTCGTTTTAGTGTTCGCAAGAAATATAAAATTAAGTTATACCGATTTTTATAATTTATTAGAGTTTCTTGTAAATTGCACAGCAGCGTTAATATTTAAAAGTAAATATGTAAAAAAAAGTATTACACTGTTACGTACGAGCGGAGAATTGCTCGAAACAAAAACAATATCAATTCCATGGAAGATATCACTTTACTTGTTTTTTACTTTTTGTTTCCGAATTTACAATTTTTTTATTTACACAGAGCTAACTATTGCCAGCCTACCTTATTTTATATCCTTAACCGTCGTAATTTCATCTTACCTGAATTACAATTCTAAATTATTAGTCTTCAATGTAATACATCAACAAATTAGACGCTTACGTCGAAAATTTGACACCAAATACCTGATGCTTAATATTATCGGGAACGACAGACGCGATTACAAGATCAATAACATCAAGAAGTGTTTAATCGTTTATAATCTGTTGATCACAAGTGTTGAGGAGATGGATTATGAAATAGAAACTTGGGTGAATGCATTGTTTCATAATATATTATTTATTTTCGTAAATCTTAAATATTTTGCTAGCAAGGTCACATAATAAACTTTGTAATAGATCAATTTATGTCCTATTACACACAGTTAGACAAGTCTGCTTTTAGACGATAGTATCTAAATATTCTCTGATAAAAAGAAAGCTTATCTGTGAATAATAATTGAAAACATGTTATACTAAAGGAATTATATTTTTCAGCTTCTGACATTAGTGTTGTCGCAATTCCCGAAATGTGTAATATTTATGTACTTCGGGACTTTACATAGTATAAAAGAGGTAAGCTAGGCCTGATTACTGTAACTATTGTATGTATCCGAGATACATCTATCTTTATATTTTTTGTGAGATATACTCAGAGTACTCAGAACATTTTGTACGTTATGCACCGGACTAGGAACTATGTCGGCAGGAAATGCCTTATATGTCTGTCCCTCGAGTTAGACCTTCGGACGCCCAAGGAGGCGATGGTTGGATATTGTGATACAGGACATGAGAACCAATTGATTAACCACCGAGGATGCCTGAAGACCGTGCAAAGTTAAGTAGATGGTGTCAGAAAGTGGACTCTGGCAATAAAAGCCGGGACTAATCCCATGTAGACGAAAACTCAGAGTACTAACGAAATATGCACTGAGGGGCAGATAACAAACAATTGAATCTTCTGGACGTAAAGCAATGACATAAATGAAAGGATGTTAACGAAATTGAGCATATTTTTTCCAAGAAGGCCGTCTTGGCAGACAAATTTTTACAACCCCCACCAAATAGGGAATAATGGGATTTTATCTTAAAGATTTCACAACCAAAAAATAATAATTTAAAAAAAAATAGAAATAGAAATAGTTTCTTTAGGTTTAAGGGTTTAAGAAAAAGAAAGAAGCACGCAACATCTGATTTAATAAAGAATTTTATTTGTTTTTAGGGCATATTGGGATTGCATATCAGATATCTAGGATTATTCATAGTGACATTGACTTTTGTTGCAATACCCATGATTATATTTGAGCTGATTAAAAAGGAAGTCGATATTATAAAGGGAAATTTGTTTAGACAATTGCTGAATTGCACAGGTAATGCTTTTTTAGAAAACATACAAAAATTATAGCACAGCTA
>JAEBDU010012437.1:27622-76832 GCA_016802625.1 Heliconius numata | reverse complement strand
CCTATGAACTTGTTTACAATCACACCGGTGGCCAAAATTTATAATTAGTTATTCGCTTTCGGCCAAATGTGAAGCATCTGTATCGGATTCGTTGGCACACTTTACGTACTAATGAGATTCCACAAACGCTATACATCATTTTCAGTAAATTAAAATTTACTAGATAACTAGCACGATGAGATATGACATTATCTAGAATTAAATATCAACAAATTAGAAGTATAAAAAAAGATGAACACCTACGATGTGTCTTATTTGCTCTTAAATTATATAACTAACTAGTGGACCCGGACGCGGCTACGCCTGCTTGAACTATAAGAATATTTTCGCGTCGGTCATACCCATACTATGCCGCCCGTAGGCTAGGTCATTTCGAATCAGTGACATCTCCTTAATTATTTATTAGTATGTTATACAGTAAACTATAATTTCAATCTAGATAAAATGCTAAAAGTGACTATAATATTTATTTTCATAAGGATGAATATCAAAATGTCGCGGTAACGGTTGCGTAGCGACGCGACGGTTGTTATTAACATGGCAGAATAAATTGCATGCCAAATTAGAAAGTACTTTAAAATATATTAGTTTATATGTGTAATGTAATGTTATATAGCCTATAGCACTTCTGAAGAATGCAGCTTTTATACAAAACAAAAACAATGTAAATCGGACCAGTAGATCCAGAGATCTTAGCGTTCAAACAAACAAACAAACAAACTCTTCCGCTTTATTATATTAGTATAGATTTTAAAATACGAGTTTCACTGTATTTATTACTATTTACAAGTTTTACTATGAAAGCAGAGGAAAGTTCTAAATCAGTTCTATAACACAATTATCTATCATTTCTGTGCTGGCAGATAGAATTATTTAACCTAATCAAGGAATACAGCTATATATTTCCCCAAGTAAGATTTCAGTTCATAATCTCGTCGTAAATCTCGTAAAGAATTGTGTCTTTTTCGCCAGAAATAAATTTAGTCTACAATACATATGTAATTCTTAAATAAATATATTATATAAACGTACTACCAATAGCTTAATAAAAATTATATATTTAAACTTTCATGCAAACAGTATCACTTATATCGTTGCAGCAAACTCTTGCTAAAAGTCTTTGCCCTCTCGCACAATAAATACTTCACAGAAGTATTATTACATGTAATATATTATTTTTATTTTGCACTATAAAATATAATAATGCGGAAAAAGAAATAATATCTACAATTACGATAATAAGCTAAAGTATTGTTTTATCATACATTAGTTGTTAGCTCTACAATATACTATCTAAATTGAAAATACATGTTTTGAAAAGCTCTTTTATGACAATGTACAAAATATTCTTAAAGTAAAAGAAATAAACAAACAAATAAGCAAATATAATAATATTTACAGTATAAAGAACATGTCCTTTATCTTTTAAACTTAAGCCGCTTGGGCATTTAAACGTAATCTTTCTGTGGAAATAAATCAAATAAAGTAATGCGGTTTTGCATACATTAAAAAACGAATGCAAAATGCAAGGCTTGGCAAGGCTCTACAGAAACCAGTTCGCATTCGTGACGCTAGCTATCTCAGCGTTTAACATCTTATGTAGGGCTGACACTTTGAAATATTTATTAATTTTGTACATTAAATTTAAAAATTATTATTTAGTGCATCATAATCTCGGAAGTTTATTCCACGTTTTTCATTGGCCGTAGCGTGATGTAAGGTAGTATGTAAACTGTAATTATGATATCATGCTTTTCGAAGAGCCATTTTTTAAGTAAGGCTACATTAATGTCGTATAATATAGCCTCGATGTAAACTCCTCTTTAAATGGACTGTCCAATACAAAGCATTTCAATTTGAATAGTTCCTGAGAATAGCGCGCTTGGACAAATTAACTTTTTAGTTTTATGAAGTATTGTCGGTTTCCTGTATAAAAAGTCTTTGCACAATTACTTCTAGCTCTCGCCTACATAAATGAGATAACGCGATATAAACAAACATTATGGTAGCTTTTTACTACATAAAAAATAGGCAACTATTCATATATTTTATATACACACGTAAACATTTTTAAACACAATAAAACTAAGCAATATTTTTTATTACTTCTGTTAGAAATCTCAAAAATTAATAATGACACCCCTATTCAGAGAGGTGAACAATTCCATACAGTACCTTAAGTCCCTTTTAAGATTAAAATGTTCTTTGAAACTTTATTACTTTTTCTCAAAAACAGTAAAGTTTTATAACATTTTATATAAATGAAACTAATACTGTAGTAGAATAAAGGTAGATATTATTTATGTGAAATAACTTTATATTCACGCATTTTCAGAACCTCACAGATAAATTGGAAAAAATGGGGTTTATTTTAGATAATTTTTTAAGATACCTGTAAAACGGTTGAAGTCAGTAAAACTGACATTGTTTTGTCACTGACAAATAAATTATATTTTGAGGCCGTTGTAGCGCAGTGAGGCAACATCTAACTGTAAATTTGTTGCTTGTGGGTTCGATCACCAATCGGAATAATGATTATATTTAATTTGTTATCTTTTTCCGCGTAACGTCGCAATGTCTGCCTGTTTTCTAAATACTTGTGTATTAACTTTTCTAAAACATATTATAGTTTAAGGAACCAAACCTTATTCCATATCCGTTACAAAATTTATATAAATAATATTAAATACAATTCTAATTATATATTATTCTTATTCTTATAAGTTAACAAAGCGTAACGTTGTTAATTAAAATTCTAAATCGTAAAACTTTACGGTGTTTCCAATTTAGATCTTTAGCAAGAGATTTTATAATTTTCTGAGTTAAGATAAGTAAAAGTGGACGAAATAAAATACAATGGTATATAATACTGTAATATAAAGTCATAATTACTCAATTCCTTACTATCTATTATGAACAACGGAAACCCTTTATCCTGCTCGAGTTGTATTATTTTAAAATTGTTTTATATTTAGCTATCGATTCATTAAGTAGGATAGCTAATTTATGTTCAAACTGAAAGTTGATTTTTTAAAATAATATTTTATTCAAAGTAAATATTAAGTCTTTTATTCAATTGATTTAGTTATATAAATAAATAAAATTATTTAAGCTTAAATATTTTAAATCGATATGGAAAACTTAATTTTCATTATAAACTCTTAATCCAAAACTTTAGCTTGTTTGAAAACAATACAAACGACCTTAAATCATAATGAGTTTAAGCGCTAGTGACCTCTTTCCTAACATGGTTAGGTAAAGAGATCTACGGAGTTAGGTTAAGCTTATACGGCATAGTACGACATTATTTACATTTCGAAGACAAAGGCGCACTCTACCTAATTTCTACAGATTTATGCCTTACTTAAATACAATATCATCTTGCTTGCCCCTGGTTAAGTTTAGCCTGGTTTAACCTGGTTAGATTAGCTTATTCTGTCTTTCGTTTACTCTATTCCGCACATAGTAGGATATACGAACCTGGGAAGCTAGTATAATAAACTATAAGAATTCAATCCACTAAGCTTTTTTATCACGAGATACGATTTGCATAAATCAAATAATATTCATTAAATTTTTTATGAAAACTACATAACAAATTAAGAAAAAACTTAAAAAATACATAAAAAAAGAATTTTAAAAAGCACTACAATACTTTTTGTGCTTAATTCTCGTACTAAAGCTCTATCGCAAAGTTCTTCGTATTGTTATTAGATGGCGCTGTGCGTAAACAATGAAACTCAGTAATATGAGGTGGCACCTATAGATGGCACCGTAAGCCTATCCAGTGGAAAAATATTTATCAATACATTTATTATTTAAAGAATCTTTCTTTTTTTGTGTGAAAATCCATATACCACACAATGTCATAGACTATAAGGGGACAAAGAGGCCGAATGTAAACGCGACGATTTTGGGTTCGATTCCCACTCGTGGAAGTGAATTATTTTTATTGTTTCGCTCTGGTAACAAGACATAGAGCTGTGTTGAGTTCCGCCACTCAACACGCAATGTGTGTGAGCTTTCTGTGACCGTAATATGTAATCAAAGTAAGGAAGACCTCATTAATATCGCAATAACGTAAAAGGTTACAAATTGACATTTCGATTTTATATAGGCCAGTGTTTTATTTATTGAGCACGAGGCAGCCTTTAGTTCTATGATATATCAATATAAGGTTAATTAAATTTGTTTTGCTTTTTATATAAATCGAGCTAAAAAAAACTGAATGAAAGAATTGAAATTAATCAAGCTTTCGATCAAATATTTGTTTTTATTTACTAATACTCGATTTAGACAATTGCGAATTAGTTGTATATTTATTTAATTATGAATACAGATTCATCAAAAATAATTTAAAATGTTATGTTAAATTATAATTATTTGATATCTTCAAATAATAGTTGTGGTTTAAAATCTCCTTAAAAGCAATATTCATATATCAAGGGCAAGGCATATTCCCGGTTTTATTACGCAAAGTGTGGCGTACACTAAAATGCAATAATATAATAATTATCACACTCATATAAAAGCACTTAGAATAACATCAGCTATTTAATACGATTTTAAAACTGTTTCTAACATTAGACTATAATAAAAAACTAGTCAAAGTTCCTCGACCTTCTAACTAAAACGTTAATATCGTGTGACTGATAAATATCGGACCAAAGGGTTATTAAGGTTAATGTTTTTCCGAACAGAAAATACCCTGGAACTTGTCAACTTACGAGAAAATAACCAATTTTGATCCTTATTCATTGATAGGTAAAGCTCAGAACGTATAATCCTTGTATTTAATTACATAATGCCTTAGCCAAAATTCCGAGCCATATTCTCATTTGCTGCATAAACTTTCCTCTTTGTCTGGACTTAAGTAATTACAGTTTTATTCGGTAAAAGATTTTTTTCTATAATAAGTAACTGACTAAGCGAAAATGAATTTTCTAAAACTGTTTGAACAACATTAGCATTTTGCTTACATTAAAGAGTACATTTTCAGAAAATATTCCATATTTTTATTAAATATTTTCTATGTAGATATAATAAAAATAATTAATAAAAATAGACTTAGATTAGACGCAGTATGCCCAACAACATCAGAAAAAATTAAATATACAAGTTTCCAAAACTGGGTTAGAATCTATACGTTCCTATTAAGCTCTTTAACTATACTAAGCTCTTTAACTATTTTAAACTATACTATTTTTTATAGAAATCGTAGACGATCTTTGCGAACAATACATAATAATCAATGCTTACCAAAATCAAGGTCGCTTATGTACTAGCCAGAGATATCTCTATTTGACGCATCGCGTTTTTTCGCTATAAACACATTTAATTCTTTAAAATATGAGCAAAATATAAAATATTAAACTTAAGTCATATCTGTGCCTAACGTCTAACACTCCTAACCTAGTGTCAAGGCACTCTGCTTTTCACTTTCCTCTGGTGAATGATGTATGTGTGTGAACACAAAAGCGCGTTCTAACTAAAAAACAAAACTATTCGTATATACAATATAAAAAATATCATTAAGGTCACACATGAAGCTTTCGAGTTATCTTTTTTAATAACAATTCAGCTTTTAACCGTGTTTGTCCGGTCGAGCACAGTTACATATACTATACTATTGTATTAGTTGTTATATATATGCACTATATACATACATATATTTATGAAGGTATATTTTATAAATGTATTTAGCGATTTCCGCGTCGTGCCTAATGACGGGATACACGACATTTCCGCATTAATAATAACTATACGTGGTGGTTTGCGAACAGTGACGCAAAATTAATAATATGCATTAGGACCTGTTACTATAGAGTTGTTTAGTGCTATATATCTGGTAATTGAAATTGGGGAAGTCCAGGAATATTATATTATTATTCTTGTATTTTTTATGAAAACCAGATGTATCTTTTAAATATTATGTATGCATTAACCACTACTTTATTTAGTTACTGAAAATTACTCGTCGAGTTCTTTGAGTTTTTAGAAAATATCTAAATATCAGATACTTCCGGACAGATAATTCCATTATCTATCACACGTAAAATTAGCGATAGAAACGGGAGGAAATGTGAACATTACCCGAAAAGAAATGACAATAATGAAAAAATAATAATGAAAAAATATTTAAGATATCAAATAATAATTAAAAAATGTAAGAAGTCAACTATAACAACAAACAAACCGCAAAACTACCTAATATATAGAAGAAACACTAAAAGATAGTTCAATTATTATTATTACATACTTTATATTTAAACACCCTATTTCTCACGAAATAAAGCTGATTGTAAAAAAAATTTATCTATTCTTAAAAATCCTTATCTTTCGGAGAAATGCCACAATCATTGACTTAAAAGATTAACTAACTTAACAAAATCATAATAAAATTATATTATAATTTAAAATCTATGGGAAATAAAATATTTTATTAGTAAGCTTATAAAATTTTCTTGTAACAGTTTTAAAAGTAGGCTTCTTTATTATATAGGCGACATTGTGTAGGGTATTGTCTTTATTTAATATGGATTGAAAATTTGTATTATGTCATTGTTCTGCAAAGAACATTGTAATTTATGAATAGAGCTCGCGCGTATTGTATGCGGCAGTGGATGATATTTCGAATACTTTTAAACACAAAGAGAATTACTTTTACTATTTATTAATTATACTTGTCATAAAGATAAAAGAAATTTTGATGTTAAACTACTAAAATTGGTATTTAACGTATTGGATTGTTCTTCTGACTTTTAGCAATTCGTCCACAGGGGAGACGAAAGCCCTAGTGATACATCACTCCGTTATTTTCCTATTTGCCTTTATTTTTCGTTCGGTTCGGTCAAATATCAAATTTACCACTATTGAGATCATTTGCTATGTCATCATCTGTTAGTACTAGAAGTAACAATTCTTATGTATCTTTCTTTTAAGTTTAAGTTAGTTAAGTTACGGTTACGTTAAGTTAAGTAAAAAAAAAAGCATGCAAATACTAACGTTAATCCTGTTCTTGACCCGCTCTATCGCCTTCGAGTCCTCTCTCTCGGGACTCAGGCGGCATACCCTCGCGCGCCAGTCGTTCGCGCCTGCCGCCTGGAGGGCCGCTAGTCTGAAATGAGGAAAGTTTATGTTATATTTGGTTAACTTTTCTATTATGTCAGTTGAATTATAAACATTAAAAAATATTTCATATTGTTTTGCATTGCTAAAATGTTCAAGTAATTATGTGTTAATAGGATAGATCGCTTTTACTGTTTGTGAAGAAAAAAAAAATTAGAGATTGTGTAAATTAGATTGTATAAAAAGAAATAATAAAAAAATGTTTTGAAATTTCAAAATTTATTTAACAAAATTGAAAAAATCATATTATTTTTAACTGTTTAGCTTAGTTAAATTACGAATAAAAACTAATATATAACGACAATGTCTTCATAATTTAACTTACATAAGTACCTATTCAATGATTTGACAAAAATGAGATTTAAGCATATTTTTAGTTTGAGAGGGATGAAAGAGAGGGTGAGAGAGCCACTTAAGATATGGCTATGTCTAACAAGCTGACGCTGATGTTGATAGAGCACTTCTATATTTTCCCCTTTATTATTAAATTGATAAAATAAAGTAGCCCACATTTTGGATCTGCTCGATAATGCTGGCAACAAGATGAAGTAAAAAAACCTAGGTAAACCTAAATCACAAAGTAGTAGGTACTTCTGCTCAATATAGTTAAATAGCGTGAAAAAAAAAAAACTACAGCAGCGGTTTAATTCCTCCATTCGAAGGATTTAATTATATTCATTTCGTCGTTCTGGTAGGAAGACAAAAAGAGGCGTTGAATTCCGCTACCCAACACGTAAATATTTCAAAATTGAGGAACTGTGAGTCTCACCCGCTACAGTCCCTTTTAACACGCTTCACGCTTTATCACCAGATATAAAAAAAAATAAAAATAAATACAGAAAATAAAAGAAAATATCGATTTTCTTATAAATCATAACACGATATCGATAAGAGAAACAAAACTAAAACAAATCATATCGTACACTTCCAAGTAGTCAACGATGATAAGATAAGATAGCATTATGTCCATTACATCAGCTACTAATTGTTTCTTTAGTACTTGACCGAACTATTATTTTACTTTAAAATCTAAAGCTTTTTTTCAATTGTTAGAAATAACTATATTTCTTATATATAAGGCCTTATCAGTTTTGTATAACTTACTTTCTGGCGAACATTTATTTAAGTTTATTATATAAGTGATTAGATTGTAAACAATACATGAACAAAGGAAAGTAGCGCAACACAATATTTGAATAGAACAACATTACGAGACGTTGCGGTAGGTCGTCATAATAAGTTCGATAGATACGTATCTCGTTAATTCTTTTAGGAATGTACTATTTGTCTATAATTTATGAAATTTACTTCTCATATCAAACTACCTAAATGTATAAATAAATATAACCTGTATATAAAATGTTATAGTTGATATAATATAAAGTATTTTCAATACACAACTACGTATATGCAAAAACAGAGGAAAATGATTGAAATTCCATAACAAAGCGTGAAAATTTTAAATAATAATAATAAACAATAAATAATGGATTGTATATTTTGATACAAACAACAGCTGCCTAAGATCTGGTTATCATCAAATATATATTAAGATGTTTGATAAAATTAAAATAGATGCAATCGAAACGAATGCACAATGTCGTCGACCCTGCAATATTATCGCGTCAAGTGCACGCTCTTGCACTAGAGGAAACACAGATTAATATTAATTATTTTGTCTGTCTGTTGATAATGTTCTAAACAAATGTCATATTACTTAACACTGTTCGCTTATAAACAGTATTTACAAGCTATTTTTTTTAATATAAGTAATAATCGACGTCATTCGTCGCGCAGTGGCACAAGCGTGTGAACACAACACGACAGGTTGTCGGTTCCATTCTCACTTGTGAAATATTTAATATTTAAATTTTTTTCGCTCTAGTGCCAAATTCCGCCGCTCAGCACGCAATGCCTTTAGCATTCAGAGGAAAATGGGGAACAGAAATTGAATTTGAATTTTAAGTATGTACCCAAATTCCATAGCCTGCTATGTGCGGGATACAGCGTAAAGCTACATATAATTTATACCTATTGAAACACGTATACAATTTTAAATATAAGAAAGCTATAAAGAAAATAATTTAAATTAAAATTTACCTTTCGGCAATGGTGCCACCGCGGTTCGGCATATCGGCGTTCGTGGCGCTCCGTTGTACGCCACCGCCGAACCTGCAGACAAGAAAATATTTTTATATTGATACTTATTTAAATAATGTTTATGTATAATTTATTGTATAAGATAAAATGTTTAAAGCATAGAAAAATATTCAAATATAATAAAATAATTATAGCATCATAATTTCTAGATATATTATAGTAAATTTTTAAAATTATATTATGTTTATAACCGTTTTCCTGTAATAAACATATTTTCATAAATAAATGTAAAACAATAACACGACATAATTACAACAAGGAAACGACCAAAATTAGAGTAAATTAAAATATAACATAAAAAATAAGTTTAAATATATTATATTTCAATACCAATTTTACCTGGGCTTTTCGAATTGCTCTTTTAGACTCTTAAAACTGAAGAGCCTTTCCTCCGCGGGTCTCATTGACAACATTTTGACTTAAAACTTTACTGCACTTAACTAAAATAGCTCACTATAACAATATGGCTATCAAAAATAACAAAAATCTATACAAAAACTAAAGTTAACATGTCTAAAACAGGATGAAAGGGTTTCAAGAGACAAAAAAAAGGTTAAAAATAATTTCGAGTCAGTGTGACAGTGTCATCGGTTCGTTAACGACCGCGTTCAAATTATAACTGAAGTAAAACGAAGTTTGTATACGTCCCTACGACGTCACAGGCCTCCGTTATCCTTGTGGGCCATTAAAGTAGTTGTGTAAACAATGCAGACAAACAAACATCGTTAGTCGTTTCGATATTGTACAAAGGATTTTGTAATTTAATAATTATAGATTATTGTTATTTACTTGTTACATATGTTGTACAATTATAATATATTTAAATATTATTGTTATTATACCTAGAGCGATTTGTCGTTGGCTGCTGGTAGCCATATATGAAAAATAAATAATTGAATGTATGTACCGCATACATATTATATCAGAATAATGCTTGGTATATTATTATCATACAATATATTTTGTATCTATGAGGTATAAAAACCAAAAAATAGCCGTTCGTTGCAGTAACAATACAATAACTAGGAAATTCAAAACAACCACATATTTAACTAAAAACGAAAACGCAAATTCCTATGTTATTTCCTCATTAACGACTATTAAACTAAATATTTCCATACGAGCTATGAGTGGCTAAGCGACATATAGACTTAATGTATACATACAGTAATTACAAACTCGGTCGACGATAATACCCCGTTAGTTTACAGTTAAAACGGAGGAAAGAGTTCAGATAAGCCGCCCCGCTTTGTAATTGGGAATGACAGTAACACCGCTTGTTGACTATTGATAAATAATCATATGGTACATGCATATGTTTTATATGGTACTAAGCTAAAAATATTTCCCTTTAGTAACGTTTAATTTTAAAAAAAACTAACGTGATTTATCTTAAAATTTATTAAAACTTAATTCGCTTTCAATTTTAATGCAATAAAGTACGTAGATTAATGAGTTCATTACGTTCATACAATGTATGATGATGATAATGACAAAATACGACGCCAATGATAAATGAATCTCATATATAAATCTACAATACAAAAAAGATTTTTCTACAAGAGTAAAATTTATTTTGCCGAAGAAATTTTTTAAAACCTCAAGAGACTCTTGAGCATTACGAACTTAGAATGTGGAAAGTGAAAATGTAGAAATTTTCTTATATTATACATTCCGAAAATAGACTGAGTTCATTTTAATAAAACATATTTAAATAATCTTCATAGAGTCATATAAGTAATCATGATCATCAAGTTGTATTTTGGAACTTAACGTCGCGCTTTGTCTTGTCAGAACGGGGAAAAAAAAATGATTCCTATTCTCGAATGGGAGTCGAACCCACAACCGTCATATTTAGAATCACATTCTGCCCCACTGTGCCCTGATTGAAAGAAAATAATATTTAATTATTATTAGTACAAAAATTAAAAACACGTGATTAGTCCAAAAGTACTAGTGTCTACTTTACTTTGATGTTAATTAAAAATAGCGCGCTACTGCATCCCACATCTGACAAAAGAATATAAAAACAACATGGTGCATAAATATACCAATTAAAAAGTAATTAAAACAATATCAAAACAAAAACATTGATGCTAATTATCAACTTGATTTCATTAGATTAAAATATTACATTAAATTATTTTCACAAGTTCACAACAATTTACCTACTTGTAATTAAAAGATGAGAACAATTTATCTTGAATATTAAAATAAACAAATAAAATGTGTAATTATAATTATTGTAATTATATTTATTATTCATATGTATATGTAAATATATTTTCAAATATATTATAACAAAAAAAAAGATAAAAGACGCATTTAGAAACTAGAAATATAAAACAAATTTATAATAACTAAAAAGAACTGACTTACATATAAATATAATAAGTAACGAATAATTTCTTACATTAGTGAAAAAAAAAAAACTAATAGTAAATGGTAAAACTAATATAAGTAATTAAAAAATATATATATTAAAAAAAGAATATATATTAAAAAAACGTATCAATTAGGACCCATACAATAAAAACCATTGACAAACCATACTCAATCACCTACCGTAACAAAGAACACGTGTAAATCAAAGCTCAAAGCTTAGCTCTATGTATGAAAAGCGAGCACGCCCAACCGAGAGCGTAGCGCGACTGGGCGGGCGGCCTTCACGAGCTTTCACCGCTACTACGAAAACTAGAGACTATTTATTGCACTATTTCATGCTGGTGAAATGTTATAGAGATTTATTTCAGTTAGAAAACGATAATATTTTGTTTAATTTAATTGCTATAATATTGGAGCTTATTTATAGCTAAAATCAACTCAATAAGAATAGAATATGTTTTTATATTAACTTAAATAGTATTATTCTACTTTTTCTTTACTTGACGATTTAAAGGATAAGATAAAGCGAATCTGTGATAAGACACTCCATCTACACTCTCCGTCTATTATAGAGACTTTTAGCGCTACGTAGTACAAAACCACTTTTTCAAAAATAAATTAAAGATATAAAAAAAAATCAAACGAATCTTTTATCTGCAGCTATATGCACCTATACTATAGGAACTCTATTCCGATCTGCCTTTATTGGCTTCCCTGTTTATGACACTGCAAACGTAATTAATTGCAATTGGCGCTCACAGGTTTACAATCAATAAAGCCTTTTACGTCTCGTGCTGACTTAGAGCCAGTATTAATGTGTCTGAGCCCGGCTTATATGATGTATGCTCGGTGCTTAGTTTTTTTATGATACGTTGTTTATTATGAAGCTTTCACTCGAGTTGTAGCGCGGCGTTAACTTCCGCCACTCAACACGCAATGCCTCTAGAATTCTGCGGACAGTGGGGAACGGAGTGTCTTAACACAAAGGTTTCCTGTGCCTATTATGATGTGTGCGGGATACATTGTGAAGCTGATTTAATTCAATTTTTGATTTCACTTGAGTTAGAATAGTTTATATGTATTATAAATGACTACAATATCGAATCAAGTTGTTTGAGAGGGTCTATTCTATTCAATATGATCGTTGACCGGTTTTTCATAGAGGGACTTGATTATGAACGATCGAACGATGAGTGATTTTCATTGTTAATAATTTCTTATAATTATAGAAATTATTATTGAAATAGCCGTGTAGCTTAAACGCAATAAACATCAAACAAAACAAACATTATATCACGCGATATAAAAAACATAAACATTACCAAAAAATAACCGATGTAATCTAATCACAATAATAAAAAATACGCAATAAAATTTTCACAGAAACAATAATAAACATCTACCAAACAATAAAAGAAGCTGTAAACGGGGTAAGTACCTTAAACAAAATATTAAAGCTAATTCACAGCCTTTCATCCTTGTAGATTAGCATCAAAATCGATACAGGAGGCTGACATTTAACAAGCTTCTAACATAGTATAGTGACAATGAAACTTTTCACGCTTATATTTGTACACCCAGACTGCATTGTGTGCAAACAAAGGACTATGGCGCTGCGCTCATTAAAATATAACACTATTCAAGCGGCGAGCGCGCACGACATCTAGTGGTGAACAAATTAATTTACAACTACCGAGATGTCACGTTGGAAATCTTCGAAGACAATACGCTATAGAAAATATTACTATTGTCTATATATATATATAAAATCGAAAGGTCACTCACTCATCACGAAATCTCAGAAACTACATGTGCTAGAAATCTGAAATTTTGCATAGGAGTTACTTATAGGACGTAGATGCTCGCTAAGACGGGAATTTTCAATATTCGATTTCTAAGGGGTTGTTTTTGGGGTCGAAAGTTTGTATGAAACTTCGTTACTACAAATGCTAGGAGTCTTAAATTTCGCATGGACGTCACTAGGACGTAGGCATGGAGACAGAAATTAATAATAACATAGTTCACGCGGGTGAACCCGCGAGCGGGCCGCTAGTATTATTATATTTTCTGATGGTAGGGGATATCAATTTTCAGTATATTTCGCCTCTATATTTTGCTTTATGCAGTGTAACGTGTCGGTAATATTTAACACACGTTGCAAATTGCAGGACATCGCCCGTCTGGACTGGACTAAGCCGCAGCTGAGCTTTCCTTGTTAATTATAGCTTTATCAATTTAATGGTAGAGCTTCTAATATTTTTTATTAGTTGTTTGTATTTTTAATGGTAGCTAGCTTATTAAAAGGTAAGTTAATAAAGTTTTTTTTCATCTTCACGCTGGATCCAGGCATATAGCACGGTAAAGAGAGGGAACATAGTGTAAGACACTGCTCTCCACTTTTCGCCAAATTTCTTGGAAATTTGGCGGACAGTATAAAGCTTTAAGTGTTGAGAGGCGGAACTTAATGCCGCGCATTGTCTTGTTACCAGAGCTAAGACATCAAAATATTATTAAATAATCATTCATTTCTCCGAGTGGGGATCGAACCCAAAACCGTCACGTTTGTGCTCCTGCGCCACGACTGCCTCAATAAAGTTCCAAAGCTAACAAAACTAATAATAATAAAAATAATTCAAACACAAATGGAAATAAAATAATAAACAGCATAAATCAAATTCATACTAAACAAAAGTGAATATTCAAGTACCTAATTCAAAACGATCACACCCACGTACAAAATACCGCATTGCTAGCATTACAAACGACCGTATAGGTAGTTAGGTAGTTAGGTAGGTAGGTAGGTAGGTAGGTAGGTAGGTAGGTAGGTAGGTAGGTAGGTATAAAAGTGAAATATGTACACTACAGGCGAAAATGCCGAGTTTCGGAGCAGCGGAAAATGCGATACCGGACTGTGGGCGGAAAGGCATTTTAGTTGGAACGTAGACGATCATTTATGAAAATGTTTGCTTTTGATTCACAAAAATGGTATTCCCAAGTAACATTAATAGCTAATAATAATAATAATTTTGTTGTAAATATAAAGGTATTAAAACCACATATTGATTTAATAAAAAAACATGGAAAACTCATGTTTGTAAAAATTTGTGAAAATAACTGTTTAAGTTGCCTTATAACACCATTTTTATTTTGAGGCAATTATTTTAAACTTTATAGCTGAAAGCTGAAAAAACTACATAAATATATACCAATACTATGGTTAAATATAAGCAAGCTTTATTCAAGTAAATGGAAGATTATTAAGTAATTGAATCGAGCCTCTTAGTGAGTGTCATCGTAAGCACTCGTAAATCACCTTGCTCGTGTCCGTTCTAATCTAAACCATTTAAATTAACTGCAGTGCAATGTATATCAATTGGTGGTACCAAGTGCAAAAGTTGTTGTCATTTAAACCAATAAGCGAATTTTTAAAATTTAATTTAGTTTTCACTCGTAGAAAACGTCAAGTTAAGAAAGAAAAAAATATACAGATCGGTCCATACCAATCGAGGCCCTCTGTCCCCCCCCATAAAATTCCCCTACAAACTTTAAAGAACATAATATATGGACAAAATATAACCAAACTGTCTCCTATTGACACAAAATTAGAAAGTATCGATTATTAGGCGCACAGCACTGCTATCTGTATTACGTCTACAAACCATTTTTATGGTTCAATAAATAAATAAACACTAATTAACTATTAGAAAGCAAGGCTGACGCAACTTCTTACTTGTTCTATTATTCTTAAATCTTTTTTCTACAGTTTTGTATATAAAAAACTTTAATTAAAGCAGTTCTAAAGTTTTTAGTTTAAGTTAAAATAAAAAGAAATCAAAGATGTTTAGTCCAAAAAGAAACTGATCACACAGCACTGTTAAACGGTATACCAAACGTCACTGTAACAAATTAGCTGGATAGTAAATTGATAAATATTGATAAATTATCTGATTAAGGAATGTGACGTATTACATTTATATATTAAATCGGACAGACCTACTTTCGTATCAAAATTACTAAGGATTGTAATACAAAACAAAAACAATTATAAAAAATAATCTTTTAAAAAAAGTAATTTTGGTGATAGTAATTTTCTTTTATTATAAAAGAAAATTTATGTGAAAATATTTTTATTCTTTCACATAATTATCACGCACCATAGCTTTATATACGTTCCACTACCAGACTAAAAAATGATCAATTTTTTAAATCTATTTCTTTCAGGTTTCTTACTTTATATCTAAATTTGAAACATTAAATATCGAGAGGTGGTGGTAATCAACTCGTTCCTCAAATCGGGAATCGAACTGTAAACCATCGCATTTATAAATTTAATGCATCCCGAAAGCTTCAATCTATTTCTTACATACTTCTTACAATTCTTTATCTCCATGCCCGTAAAAGCAATTTTATCCACTTATCTTTGCACACCATTAAGCTGTCAATACCGACGGTTACCGGACGGTTCAAAACACATATATTAGTATATAGCTCTATGTTAATCGTATTTTATCGTTTGTAACGCTGTATTAGGCTTGTAACATTGACAGGTATACGATAGGAACTAAAAAAAAAACAACATGCTGTAGTAATTAGTACTGAACTGCAATTACCGTGCTTATATAGTTATAACTAGCGGACGCGCGCAGCTTCGCTGGCGTATAAGGGTGAATTCCAAAAAACCACGAAACATGTGTTTAATGAAATATTTTTAAGAGTCTAAATTTCAAATTTTATAAAAATCGGTGGCGTTTTAAAGATTTTTCTATATAAACTTTCAACCCCTTATTTGCACCCTTAGGGGAAGAATTCAAGAAAACATGAAACATGTGTTCAATTAAATACTTTTAAGTCTGAATTCCAAATTTTATAAAAATTGGTGCCGATTTAAAAAAAAATCTATACAAACCTTCAACCCCTTATTTGCCCCCTTAGGGGGAGAATTCTAGAAAACAATGAAACACGTGTTCAATTAAATACTTTTAAAAATCTAAATTTCAAATTTTATAAGAATCGGTGTCGATTTAAATTTTTTTCCATACAAACTTTCAACCCCTATTTCGCCCCTTTAGGGTTAAAATTTTTCAAAATCCCTTCTTAGTAGATGTCCAGATTACGAAAGTAAACATCTGTCCAAATTTCACGTTTCTACCATCAGCAGTTTCGGCTGTGCGTGCATCTTACCTCAGTCAGTGAGGACAAGTCCTTTTATATATATAGATAACCTTATATATGTAAATATTAAGACTTAAAGTAAGATAAATAGAAAAAAATATACTATGTTTATATATGAATGGAAAAACAACAAACATTCAAGTGTTTAGCTTACATAAGAGCCTTCCCTCAAACCTCAACAGCGCTCTTTGAAAATATCAAAGAAGCAAAACTCAGCTTATTTAGAGTACTGCAAAACAATGAATGCTTCCATAGTGTGTGTGACAAGGGTGTGTTTTGATTGTGACGGCGTTGATAGGCTTTATGTCTGTCTGTCTGCTAGTATTTCTCATAGAATGTTACATGGAGAATGCATTGAAACACGTTGAAAGTTGTCTTCGTTTGACAAAGACGATATGTAAACATTTGTGCATAGTTCTAAAGGGAACACAGATAAGCTTATGTGACGAGTGTTATTCTACTTTAATATTTTAGTAAGTAGTATTTATGCCTACACCTACGTATATTTATCATATTTACTTAGATTATAAATACTATAATAATTTAAAAAGAAAGAGACCATTGTAGCGCTCTGGGACAGTGTCTTACTATAATCTTGATGATTGGTCGTTCAATTGTAAGAAGTTTAATACTTAAATTATATTAATTTTTCTGCTAAGTAAAGCGCGGTGCTTGTTCCCGCCACTTAATAACACTAAATTCGCTTTACCTATTCTGCTAAGGATATACGGGAAAAAGCGTGAAGCTGCTACAAAAAACTGATACTATTTTAAATATCAAATTCAATATGAAAAATGAAACATATCTATATTTTTCCCCACAAACGATTGCCAATACACGAACAGCACTGGGCGTTCAACAAACACGGAAACGTGTACAATACGAACAGATAGCGGAAATGAAAGCGGGACCGGCGACAGTCCGTCGGACTTGTGAATTGTATGGTACTCCCGTCGTCAGTGGAAATGATAAACGTACCCTATAACTGTTAAGTTATGTAATATAGAAATTATTAAGTGCAGCATATACATATCAAGTAGATGGCAGGATACTTGCAGGGCAAGTAGATGGAACCTGGGAACCTAGTAGTAAAACAATCTCTATAAGCAATATTTTTGTTATATTAAATTTGCAAATATCATAGTTAATTGAAGAAAGTGTAATTTACCAAGCTGCATCACCCCTTGCATCATCCCTTGTTCGTAAATAATCCTTCTTTGCTATTGAAATTATTAAATTAAAAAAAATAATAACATTTTATATCAAAAATAGAAATAACATCTGCTCATTGTCAATTATTAACAATTAATTATTCATATTTTAAATATAAATCAATAAAACTTCCCATATACCTACAACCTTTCAAAAGTTACCATTGCTTACAATTTATTATAGAGTACCTATGTGGAAAAAGAAAGTAGCAAATAAGCTCTAGAGGACCCATTATCGCATCATACATCACACTTGCCCGCTTTCCCATTAAAACGTATGTCCAATTCCACGGCCCCCGTGTCAATACCCCAAATAGCTCACTGCTGTTAGTGAACGAGGGCTACGTGTGTACTCTACAAGTTCAATGGTAAACAAAATGGTGCATTCTGTATTTATGGTACTAATTGTTTGTCCAATATATGTATGTACTAGCGGCCCGCTCGCGGTTTCACCCGCGTGAACTATGTTATTATTAATTTCTGTCTCCATAGCTACGTCCTTGTGACGTTTATGCAATTTGACACTCCTAGCATTTGTAGTAACGAAGTTTCATACAAACTTTCAACCCCAAAAACAACCCCTTAGAAGTCGTATATTGCAAATTCCCGTCTTAGCGAGCACCTACGTCCTATAAATAACTCCTACGCAAAATTTGAGATTCCTAGCACATGTAGTTTCTGAGATTTCGTGATGAGTGAGTGACCTTTCGATTTTATATACAGGGTGTCCCAGGAGTCAACGATAAAACGAAACCAGGTGATAGACCAAGACGTGACAGTTATGAGAAAAATATAAAAAAAAATCTTTGTCATTTATTTTTCATATTATATTGATTTTAAAAAATATCGGAAAAACCGACACCCTGTGATGATTTTTCAAGTCCTAAGACTACAAATATTACTCTTTCTTCATTTTTTTTTCTGTAATGTAATCATGAGTAACCCTTCTGTGAATTACCGTTTAAGATTTAAACATACCTGCATCAGTTTTCAATAAAATGTGGTGTTTTTGCCAAACATTAAATTCAAAATATTTACTACACCCAACTTTAACCGACTGTTCTGTAAAAAAAAATGTACTACACTGTTTTTGCAAGTAACTTTAAAAGTTGGCGCATTTAATCTGGATTCCGAAATGGTACGATACTTGCTGGATTACTTCTTTGTTGAAGAGAGAAAAATCGAAATACACGATAATCGGGATGACGTTCAACGTTTTGGTATCTTTTCCGATACATTCTAGCTGCAGCATTAGCGTTTCATAGCCATTCTCCATGAATGAAATGTATATTGGCAATATGTCAAAGACCGAGTGGCGTGACCGAATGGCCTGCGAGAGCCCGGACTCGAGCACTTTCGAACTCGAACTCGAACAGTTTCGTTTTATCGTTGACTCCTGGGACACCCTGTATATAGATATTAGATAAGCAAGTTGTAAAAACAGGAAGGGAGAGTAAAAATAATGAATATTAATAAGCATTCATAATATTTAATTAAGCGTAAGAAAGAAACTTTCTCAGATTTTCTTTAAAAAAATGAGAAGCTAAACGTTTTCTTGTATAAATATGCTGACAAAAGAATAACAACAAGCAAACAAAAAAAGCGTAAAATGTGAGGGAAAAACATCTCATAAGGGAAAAATAATAAGACCTTCTAAAGAGCGAAGTCAGCAAGAACGACCCTCGTGTCCCCCACACCACCGTCTAGACTCTTGAATAAAAAACTTCAAGTTGACGTTCTTTATGTTCGTGAAGTGAAACGTAGAATTTCTACTGCTAATAACTTCTAGAAAATTAAAATAAAACCACCCCGAGGTAGAGTTGCAAAATTTTCATTAAATCTCATGTATGTCTTTTTATTACCCACTTCTATATGTATGTTCAAAATGACTGTTGTTGTAAATTGTAGTAATTAAAACAAAACTGAAGTTTCCATTGTTGTAACAAATTAAAATAAAAAGAGCAAAGTTACTTGAACCCTTTTAATAAGTTTTGCTTTAATTTCTAAACAGGCGCTTGGACATTTTAAAAGGTTTTTTAATTAAGCAATATATTAAATTATTAAATGATATACGCTTATATCGTTAACCACGTTAATAAAAAAAGTAATTTAGATACTGTTCCAGTAATAAATAGAATATTGGGGCAATCTTTTATACAATATCAACACCATATCAACAACCACTTAGACTGCGCAATTGAGATAAGGCGGTAACGTAATATTCATTATTCGCATAAATTTACTTTCAAAGACACCGAACTGCAGTAAAGTCATTTGTGTCATACATGTTAATTGATTTGCACAGTTCGTCATAATTAGTACTGTAGTTATTAACCTTTAATAACCCAGTTAATAATGTTTACATCCTGTGTGTTATCTATGCTAAGCTAGTTTAATAATGAATCATGAGACTCGAGTAAAGTATATTATAATATAACTAAATACAGGAAACAGCACAAATTTAAAGCGCTTATGTTAATTTATCATTCAATAACTATGAAATGAGAATGAGAGCTCAAAATTTGCGACGGTTAGTGGAAAATGGAGTGTCTTAACACTAAGTTCCTTCTGTCTCCGACGATTTATTTTATAACATGGAATTCATGCATATATACATAAATAAATACTCACATATATGACAGATATCATTACTTCACACCACGATAGGCTAACATGTTATATTTATTTTTTATATATATTTTTTCTCACAGAGTTTCTCAGAGGTTTCATTATGAATGTAAAATGATAGCATTCACTGTGTCTACTAATGAATATGGAAAAATGTATGTGGAAATTTTTCAAGACTTTTATAACATGTGATGTCGCATACTTTTTTAAAAACTGACAAGTAAAAAAAATTCTTTATGTGGGCAATGACCTAATAATTACTAGTATAAATATTTTTCAGTATACATACATCGAAAAGGCATTTTCACTTTCTCGTATATCTTATAGCTAAAAACTGTTTAAGATAGATTTTTGTAACTTTTCAGTGAAAGTACTCACATGATAATAGTTCTAATATCAGCTTTTAATATTTCGTTACAGTTACAAGATTTCGTTACAGAAGTTAATAAATAAATTGTAATAATCGGGAACGAAGTATCTTAACACTAGCTTCTCCTCTGTCTACCCTGCTATGTGCGGGATACAGCGTGACGCTTACAACAAAAGCTCTGCTATAGCTAAAAAAGCTCTGCTTTTATATTTCCAATCTGTGTAATTAACATTAAGAGCTTATCTACTTTTTAATAATCAAATCTCTATACAGCTCAAAATAAAATACGAATAATTCTCTCCCAGTACAATATCATAATGGTATCGGTATTTGATGGGTTTCAATAGGCTTCATAAATTGACAGCGGCAAACTGTCGCGTTCATTTGAACGTCAGGTAGATAAGTGGATTCTCCGCTGGCGGACCGGAAGTGTGCGGATGGACTCGCTTGACTGATGAAATGCTACTACATGAAATATTTTTTACTATTGTTTTTGGTTTTAAACAGGTAGATTACGATCAGAATAATTAATATTTTAAAATATATACACTTACGATTAGAATTATTAAACCTGCTAATTTCAAACATATCACATGCGCTGAGAAAAATTACAATATTATTTAATATAACATTAAAAATTAAATAAATTATAAAATAAAAAAAGCCTGTAGGTGAAAACACCTTTAAATTTAATACAAAATTCACTTAAGTTTCACATATTTTACATTATAAAGTAAATGATCAATTGTCAGCGGTGTTTGTCAGGTCGGTAAGTGGATTTCCCGCTAGCAGACCGGAAGTGTATGGATGGATGCGTCTAGATATTTCAATAACGTTACGGCGGTAGGATATATATAGAGCTCGAAGCTTTATGCATATGATATAAGAAAAGTAGCACTTGGTACTAAAATGTATTAAGATTTATACATAAATATTTTCAATTCCTCGCTTTGGTAACGAATTACACACTTAATACGCAATGGGTTAACAATTCGGTGAAAAGTGTCTTAATGGGAACGGACCGTCTTAGCACTAGATAGACACTGTCTACCCCGCTATGTGCGGGATACAGCGTGAAGCCATCAATATATACTCGTATATAAAATACATAATTTGTATTAGGCTACTCGTTAAACTATATGTTAAAAATATATGTTTACTTACACAGGTGAGCCCAAAGTGCAGGGAAATAATAAATCGTTATAAATTCCAACGTATATGGAAAAACCAGTTATTCACGGGCTTTCATAGGGGAACAGATAAAACGTATACAGAAAGGGCGCCATTGAGCGGAAATGGCGATAGGACCTGTGATTCCGGACATAACATAACATTCAACTCTATTGCCTTCGTCGATATCGCCTTCACACGATGTATAGGTATGTATGAATCATTTAAAATGATATACATACATATTAAAAAGATAAATAGGGTAAAGATTTAAAAGAGGAAACATAAAAAAGTAGAGTAAGAATTCAACCAAGTGATAAACCACATGCACGTTGGGTGGCAGGTAACGTCGGACTTTATATGAAACATTTTTCACTTAGAACTTCTTGTTGAGAGCAGTAGTGGCACAGTGTGACTCTAAACGTGTAGGTTGTAGGTTCGATTCACTTTCGAGAAAATGAAATATTTAATATTTTAATTTCTTCACTATGGTATCGAAGCAAAGCGGGGCGTTGAGTTCCATCACTCAATATCAAATGCCTCTATAATTCGAAAAATAAAATAGGGAGGCGGTGTCTTAACACTAGGCTCTCTCTGCCTACCCCGCTTTACATGCGAACAAAACTTGCAAACGTAAGTTGAAAATCATTATAAATTCTTGCGATAATTAATGTCATATATTAGACGAAATCGCTATTAAAAATCTCATGTAAAATATTACGTCGGTACCTTCAAATTAGCACACACAGTGTATGGCATGGGTAACCAGTGCAGTATCGTAACGGTTAATAACCTTTTCGAAAACAAGCATCGCTTCGATCCGCCAAGTGGTTGCACTCAAATGCAACTAAATTGTACTTCCTTTGGAACACGAAAATAGAACGGTATCTTAAACAAAATGTATTGTAATCGATTTGCGTCTATTGTTTCAAGTAAAACGTGAAGTATTTTATTTATAGTATTCGAACCCAATCTCACTACTGAGAATTATATGTATACGGATATAATGTACCAACTTACCCAATTTTAATAATTGTTGATTTTTTATGTTTTGAATTGTAAAACGTACCTGAAACCAAAATAATAATCATTAATACATGTATACTGGTATTTGTATAAGGAAAACAAGTATGAAAATATATTTAAAGCAAATTAAACAAGAGAAGACGATTTTCCTTTATATACATTATTTCTAAGTAATCTTGGCTACCTCAATAACTAATGTTAATTACTAATTTAGTACTCTGAATCCAATTACTACCATACAGTTATTTAAACATATTAAAAAGAAATAAATGTTAAGAATGTGTTGATCAAATTATTTTTCTCCCAATTTCATTTTCTAGTAACTATTTTTCGATTTGGAATTCAACAATCCACCAACTAATCCATAATAAGTACAAGAAGATATTACTTTTTTCACCATAAATCTTAGATCTCAACACGAGTTTTCCACCATCCTTCCCTCATATCATTAATTTCTACCATATTTGTACATCAACATTATACCTAAAAAAGCTAATCTTTGTCTTTTGTATTTTGCTGCAAGGTAACACGCTTTATAGTGTAAATTAAATCGGAAATATAAGAAGAATATCAGATTTTTCTATAAAAGAAAACAATCTTACATAATCATGCTAATAGTTATCTACTAAATTATTTTTTGTTATATTTTTTAAAATGAAAAAACAACTAATTTTAAAAAGGAAATCAACATCACTATTTTTACAAAAATTATAAACCTATACCAAAATTACTTTTATCCGTAATATATTAATAGTTTCTATATAGAAAGCTTAAATAAGTTATATTTGTTTGTACTGAGTACTGGCACTTTTCTCTCCAAGTTCTCACCATATTAAACACTAAGGCCGGAGCAACATAAAAACAAATCTGGAACTCATTAACGTAATGATACTCGCTCATAATTTTGAACTTGGACGGTTAACTATCAACATTTATTTTTCGTATAATTTTTCATAATTCTATAATTTGTTATAAAGGATATACAACTGTGTAATGCAATTGTGATGGGTATTTCTAAATGACAGTAGTAGATTCAAATATCATTCGAGAAGTTTAAAGCTTTAAGCTTCCTATACAATATATAGTTTATTATAAATAAATAAAAAAACAACATAAAAATGTTAGAAGACTCTCTCAGATTCATTTTGCTGCTGATATACGAAATGAAAAATAAAATATTTAAATAAAGTGAACACATCACATAAAAAGTAATTGTTTATATAAAATCTAATACAATTCCCAGTAACAGACGAAGAACAATGAAGATAACTTACATAATAAATATATCAATCAGTATAGCATTTAAACGCCTACGCCGCCCACACGGGCCACAACTCATTAACCCAATTCTACACCGGTCGGTAACTTAATTGTAGAGAAAGCAATTGGATTTTTGCGACAATCTTTTATCATTGCAATAAAAGATTTTATCGGAACTTCAAGTACTGCTGATCGACAGTAATTAATTATTAAGTTAATGATATTTTAATTAGGTTATTAGAAATTTATATTATTTCCGTATTCGTCACAGTCTCAAGTGTAAAACTTTATTTAATTTATCAAATTAAGCCTAGCAGGAAGTGAATTATAAAACTTGTAATTTTCTTTATTAGCAAGTTATTGGTTTGTTAAATCAATAAATATTTATTATTTAAATAAATCTCATAGGATTCCTATACATACAGTATAACATACCTAATATTAAAATATAATGTTAATGTTTAAAAATTTTTGAACGACGTACTCTCAAGCAAGCCACTTATTGTTGACAATCACTCAATATTACATGGTAACGAAACACTGGACGACCTTTCACATGCAAATATCGATGTACCAGTTTTTATTTATTTACGTACTAAAATATAAAAAAAAATATTCAAATTTTGCATAAAACAGAAGGGCTACCATCTGGACTGGGCTTCACGCGAGAAACCCATGAAGTGTCTTGAGAAATTGCATGTCTCTGTATCAATTACACAGGATTAAACGATAATGGTACTCTGTTGGACCTTTAACTATATGGTTTCTATGGTGAAAGTGCATATAAAATTTAATTATACACCAATTCTATTGCAGTTTTAGCATCAACTATAACTAAAATAGCGGTAGCACAGTCATCAAAAGGATAATGTGGTTACTAATTCAAATTAAATATTTAAATTTGAATCCTACATAAATGTTTGCGGCAAGCTTTGTAAATACTTATTGATAAGAGATTGTATAGTCTTTTAATGTCGACCGCGACAAGTTTTATTACCCTTTACCTAAACGATGGTAATTCTAAGAAGTTATTAAGTTAAATATGTATTTAGCCGTACAATCCACTCGCCGGCACTTTATAGTTAGACAATAAAGGAAGTTTGCTTTGAAATTATTAAAAAAGCTCATAACGAAAGCTCGAAAATGAAAAAACTATGAAATATAAAAGAATGCAATATATTACATTTCTCTAAGTATCTCTTCCCTTCATGATAATAGAAGTAGAAACGACGACAAAATATTAAAAGTTTTAATCATTTGCTTCTCGTTTTAATATTTCTACCATCTTTTAATTTTATGCTACACAAAATGGTTGTATCTGCGCTCGCTGTAATTCACGCTCTAGGCACACTCTCAGAGATTATTCATACTTCATTTTATATGAAAAAAAATACAGTTTTCAGTTTAAATGTGACCTAGATTCTGGTCGTTAAAATAACTTAACGCTAAAGTGTATCACTCCAACTATTACGTATATATGTAGATGTTTTTTTAATTTTCAGTAGGTAGATTAAAAATAAATATAGAGACAATAATAATCTTGCTGTCAGATTGGAATAATATTAGAAAATTATTATATTTCAGTCTAAATAAGAATAATATTCTACGATACATTTTACATAATAGAAGACTTTCGAAGAAAAATATTAAAAGTAATTAGGGTCTTTAACAAAACCGCATAATTTTATAGTTTAATAAAGTAAAAAAACGTCGTAATTTCCTTAACAATTATTAATAAAACAATTAATAACTACATTTTATGTATTTAAAACAATTTGAAGCAGGTGTTAGATAAACAATGATTGACTAGATCTTGCTCATTCAGTGGTCATTTGCGCCGTCCGAGAGCAAAATCGAAAGCTGACCTACAACGAAGATGACTCACACTAACATTTATGTCATGTAAATAACATTTTTTTTATTTACATAATAATATGATAAGGAAGTATAAATTTAATCTTTTTATCGTGACAAGTAATTTTTTTTTATAACTTTTTTTAAAATTTAAATTGTCAATTAATGTAAATTGTCAATTGTAATAACATATGAAATTAAGACGATTTTCCTTATTGCTGTGTTCAGGTAGACGCTGTATCCTGCATGTAGTTAGGTATAGGTAGGTTAGACATAAAAAGCCTAGTGTTAATACACTCCGCTCCCCACTTTCTGCGGAATTGGGTGTTCAGTGGCGGAACTCAACACCGCTACCGCAAATGAAAATATTCACTATTTCATTTCCTCGATTGGGCATTAAGCCCACAACCTGTCACGTTTGCAGTCACAAGCTTGCGTCACGACTGCCCTCGATTTTACTTAATAAAGTGGGGAACGGAGTATCTTAACACTAGGTTCCCATCTGTCTTGCTCCTGCCTGCTTACCCTGTTATATGCGGGATGCAGCGTGAAGCTGATTTTTTTGATAAAGTTAATGTCGCTTTAAAGATGTGGACGTTTCACACGCACCACTTTGTTTAAACCTATTGGAGAATTATTTTTATCATCAACAAGCATCAAAAATAAAGCTTCCTTTTTAACTTCTTGTACAGACAGACGTATATGAGAACTAATAGAAATCTAACGACATCCTGCTGAGAAAGGGCGGCGGTAATTGCTTGCGTAAAAGATTGCGATATCTAACGCGATTTCATAAGCACGTGTACACCGTTCAACTATTAACAAATATTTTCAACTTAGTGAAAATGTAAGAAATAAGAAAACATTAATTTTAAATTAGTATGAATATTCAGGAATTAGCTCAAAAAAATATTTATTCAAATTCGTAGTAAATATAATGCAATAAACTAACTTACTAACTATTAAATATGAGAAAATTTTAATAATATCATTTGCACTTAAACAAACAAGTATATATCTATTTTAATTTACTATAAGCGTTAATCTACATCGAATGATAACGCATGAGTCGAACTCGCAATGTTCTCCATTAAAACCCATGACTCATCCACCAGATCAACAAACTCCAAGTCATATTTTCCTTTAAAATTCCTCAGCTCTTGTAATTGCTTTAAACAGATACGAGATAACGCTACAGTACAAGCGGGTATTTTACATACGTATCATCACACATCTAATGGTCCACTGCAGGTGGTCATCTCCAACTGGTTCTTTCATCATCGGCAACAAGCCAACAATTTATTGCCACCATAATTTGTAACTAGCATATAAAATTAATGAATGTATAGTGAAATCTTTTTCCTTATTTTCTATAGGTATCCTGGTCTCGTAGCTTATGTTTTAAAAGAATGGATTTTGTCGTGACTACAGAACGAAATGAATGCATCGTTGCCGTGGCAACGTGTATGTCACTTTATATTAAACTGTATATTGTCAAACAAATAGTGGCGTGTGTTATATTTATTTTTTTAATTTAATGTATTTTTGCGCATAATTTTAAAAAAATATTAGTACTCTCTCTCCGCACAATTTTCTCTCTCTTTTTCCGCATAATTTTCGCAAAAAGGAGCACAAACTTTTAGCTTCACATATTATTAATACAACAATCAAGTTAACTACGACGACAGTACTAATCCACACTCTGATGTAACAATGCATCTAAGATTGCAAGACCTTGTAATGAATTTAAGCGACTGAACTTGACTCACCACTTGTAAGTGTATTACAAATGTAATTTTACTACTTTGTTTTTTTGCAATTACTAAATTGTACTGATTTTGCAGAAATTAATTTTTTCGTATGAAATTTAGGAGTAAAGGTCGTGGCGCAGTGGCAAGTGTGACGATCGTGGGTTCGATTTCCACGCAAGGGAATGAATTGTCATTTATTAACATTTTAATTTCTTCGCTTTTGTAAGCGACGGCGTTGAGTTCCGCCATTCTACACGCCTCTAGAATTCGGCGGAAACTGGAAAACGAATTGCCTTATAAAGTTTCCTCTGCCTACCCTGCCATATACGGGATACAGCGTGAAGCTAAAAAAAAAACTAGCAGATATTCTTTATTACAGCCACCGTTTTAGGCTAAAAATAATAAAACAATTAAACATATGTTGCGCTAAGTATTTAAACTAGCTAATTTAATCTACCAAACACGCACGTTTAAATGAATCCCTTTTGTTTAATCACGCATCTAAATAGCTACGTAAAAACCGTCGTATCTCCATAATGAGACAACAATTTTTGATGTGCTTTTGAGGACGACAAAATTGGAGGCGGTTAACTTTAGATTACCAGGAAAGCTATGAAACGTGGTGATAAGATCTCACGTACAGTGAACTTCGCATATGGCGTTTTTCGTTATCTAATTCTAGTTAAATAAAAATAAATATATTTTTTAAAGGTTTCTTAACTTTTGACATTAAATTAAATATAATTTGTAGATTATTTTAAAACAATTAAGTACATATTCAATTGAAACAAACGAATATCTATATAAGTTTCTCACCCCATTCATTTACTACAGGTACTCTGTCTACGTCGAAAAAAGCTTAGTAAGCACTTTTGACATGACCGTTAGTGCAACTCATTCTAAGAAGGGCTAATATTAAATCTCTAGTAATATTATAAAGCGGAAGCGTTAGTTTGTTTAAACGCCAATATGACTGGAACTACTGATTTTTTTGGTTCGGATGAAGGCTATGTAACATTACGGTATAATTCTTAGTTAGTCTTAAATAACAAAAATAGTTAAAAATATGTTAATACATTATACTACAAAAAAAATTCTATTTCATTAGTTCTAAAAAAAGTCCGCATGAGCGCGGCGTTTTGCTAAAGCCTCCTCCTCCTAGTTACTAAAAAAATTTAAATCTTTACTAACTATTTTTCTAGCAAAACTGCATTCAAATATTTAAATATTTTTACAAATTGTAAACGCATCCGAGTTAAATTTATCATAAAAGTTTTGATCGTATGTTCATAAAATCAGATTATTTAAGTAATGTTTCCTCTTAATTTAAATTATTTACAAATGCAAAATGTTTAACATTAACTTGTACATACATAAATTACTAACATCGCCTTATAAACAAACCACTTGTATGGTATAGCCAACGCAATCGTAGATACCGGTCGGCGTTAACTTATAAGCTACATAAGCCAAGGAAGCCCTTAAAAATCACCGTTAGATTAGAGGACGTCTACCTCCCACAGAACACCTCTTACTTCGTCTCAAGTACGACCACTTTTCATTAGTCTCCGTGCTTTGCGATTCGGTGAATGTAAGGAGTGCCCTTAGTTTGTAACATCTGCGTTGGTTTTGCTTTACATATGAATGATTTCTTAGGAAACTATGAATAGACTAGCGATCCGAGCGCGGCTTCGCCCGCTTTAATTTAGTATAATATTATACAAAATCTTTAAATAAATTATAGCTTATGATTCTGATATCCTATATCTTATAAAACAAAGTCGCTTTTCGTGTCTGTCTGAACTTTCTAACTCTTCTTCTTCTAAACCACCCAACGGATTTTTATGCGGTTTTTACCATTAGGTCGAGTATTTCTCAGGGAAGGTTTATATATAGTTTATTATTTGTACATTCTTATGTAAATTAACATAAATAAGATAAATGTGTACAAAATCCTACCCATTGAGAGACTTTCGCGCATGCGCTGCTTTAATGGTAAGTACTACATGAAAATAATGTACTGGAGTATTGTTTCTCTTAATAAGATCTACAAAAAAGTCCGCGACAGCATATTTTTATCTTTTAAGGATAACGTGTAGTGATCATATTTCTGTCTAAAAATAATAATTTCAATATATTTTTTATTGTGAGTCATATTTTTGATTGTAATCTTTCATCATCATCCTTTAAAATATTTTATTAATTTTCTACGTTAAACGAAGATAAAATTTGCTTTTTACACTATTTCGAAATTGCGAATAGTTTTACAGAAAAACGCATTTAATTGTTGACACATCGCGCCGTTGACACATCAGCTGTATGTTACTCAAGTTTCACCTATCCCTTACTCTCAGCATATAAATAAGTAAATTAGTTACGTTGGCCATTTAATGTAGATCAAAACTGTCTTTTACTGTTTTTCATTTTAATAAGTACTTTAGAAGTTGTTACAATATCAAAAAATCGTTGCTGCGAAACGGCTCGCCACTCGCCATGCGTCCGCCGTGCGCCTGCATTACACGCATCGGTGGTTCAGTGGTAGAATGCTCGCCAGCCACGCGGGCGGCCCGGGTTCGATTCCCGGCCGATGCATTCTATTTAATTTTCCTCACAGGCAGCCACGTAGTGCTTGCTTTTCATCAGGGACAGAATACCCTCTTCAACATTAACCACAAGCTCGAAAAAAAAACCCACCTGCCTTTATAGCAACGAAGATTTAGATGCGTTTGCACGTATTGGATAATTGAAGTTGAATGTATTATTTCAGCGCGATATATTTGGTTTCATATTTTTTGTAGTAGTTATTAGTAGGAAGGCTTTTGTTTATAATTTCTTCCGTTTAAAAATAGTCATTTAACTATCTAAAAATAGTCATTTAAATATATTTTAATAAGTACTTGAAAAGATTATTAGTAGCACAGATTTAAAATTACGGTACCTACTAAAAAATCCTTGCTGTGTAAAACAATTGGAAAATCTTTATTGAAACTACGAAAATGTGGGTTGCATTAGGGTTTAATTAATTTTCACATTATCTTAAGTGTTTTGCAAACATACATTAAATGAATAATCCAGTAGTAAAAGCAGGCGAAGCCGCAAGAGGGTCGCTAGTATAATATAATTTAAATATAGCTTAATTAGGTACGTGTTATGATCGTCATAATAAACATAACCAATATAACAAGGAAATGGATGTGTTATTACAGCATATACATATACATTATTAAATATAGTATACAATTAATTAATTAATAATAATATTCCATTATTTATACTGTATTAATAAATAATTGTTCATCCAGAACAAGAAACAATAATAAACTACAACCACTTTAACAAACTAAGTAAACATTTCCCACGGAGATGGTACGCTTCGTTAAACAATACGTCACTTTTTGCTCAAGCGCTAAAATACATTTAACATAAATATACATATATCTATAGCAAACCCCATATATTATGTCACATTAGATAACGTGGACTACTTACATTCTGGTAATTAATAAATAAAAAAAGGTAGTTTCTAAAAAAAACGCCCTCGATTTACTTTCAACTTGCAAAGCAATACTAATATATCAGGTTAATTGGATATTAATTAAATTATTTGTATATAAAAACAGATATTTCAACTTATGTCGTAACAATATTTTCTTTGACTAATATGGATAGAAATTTATATATATCTATATATATAAAATCGAAAGGTCACTCACTCATCACGAAATCTCAGAAACTACAAGTGCTAGGAATCTCAAATTTTGCATACGAGTTACTTATAGGACGTAGGTGACGGGAATTTGCAATATTCGACTTCTAAGGGGTTGTTTTTGGGGTCGAAAGTTTGTATGAAACTTCGTTACTACAAATGCTTGGAGTCTCAAATTTTGCATAGACGTCACTAGGACGTAGTCATGGAGACAGAAATTAATAATAACGTAGTTCACGCAGGCGAAGCCGCGGGCGAGCCACTAGTTAAGTATATAAATGCAAAAAAAAAAATTTTCTACTAATCGCATTCAACGTACTTAAATGCAAATGATGTATAAATAACCGATTATGAATCTGTGTCAAATGATAATGAGTTCGGCGTTGCATAAGAGGTGCGCTATGAATAGTAATCGAAATGAATGAACAGTAAGTGCTTTAAATAAGAATGATATCTATCAATTGAATCTTACAGTCGATGGAATATCGATAATTTCTTAGTGTTATATTTGACATATAGAGGGACACTCCCTACTTTCCAAAAAAATTTTCTACACATGTATGAGACATTTCGATGAATATAATGTATTTGGGTTCGACGTCCACTAAGGTGGAGTTTAAGACATACAAGTAACACATTAAAAAAACTTCATTCACCTACATGTCTATACTTACAACTTGTCAAGAGTTTCCAAGAGAATGGAACGAGTACCATTGTTATATTATTTACTATTCGTAGAATAAAAATTAAATATTATGATGTAAGAAAGAATAAGAACTTAAATATTTACAATATTAAAAGTAAACGTGACTGTACGAGACTATGAGATATAGCGATACAACCTTAGAGACAATAACCGATTCAGTAACGGCCTTTGCAAGTATAGATAGATTATAAAGGCTAATTCTCTTTATAACTATATTCAACGATAGGATTTTATTAAGACATTGAAATTTTGAATATGAAAAATTTGATATTTTAATAAATCAAAAATAAATACAATACATGATTAATGTAGGTAAGTAAATATGGTAATATTACTTCTCGATAATTCATTAATGTTGTAATTTTACGTGCGAAAGTTATGATAAAATTATTTTAATTAATCAATTACATATTATTGTAAATGAGGTAATAATATTATTAAAAATAACTTGAGATAAATTCTATTCTTATACTGTTATATCGTATACTATGATGAATACGCAACTCAAGAATCGAACTTACTACCTATTCGTCGGGTCAAAGGCCTAAACGTCACAAAACATATAGACCTATAGGAATTAACATATCGATGTAATATACCCAAATTTAACTGAATTTTGATGCAGTTTCAGATTCAAAACACAATATGTCAAACAGCATACGATCGTGAAAACTTAATTCAATACGACGAAAGGTCAAACGTTTCGCACGTTATTGTAAATGTTAATAAAAGCCGACTCACATGCCCCCTTGTCTCCTAAGCCATGCATTCACATACATATATACATACATATATGTAGGCACAGGTGTTTTTTGTTGATTTAATGTATTTAATTTACACATAACATGGGCTATGTACCATGTAAAGTTCTATAAGAACATGTTATTAATTGTTCGTGGATAGTATTGCTTTTTTATAGTTCATTCATTATTTCTCATCTATAAATGCTTCTTGTTTTACACTCCTTTTATTTCATTTTAATAGAGCAGTTAACTGGTCCGCGTCGTCAGCGCTTTCATACTAATTTAATGACTTAAAAAGATTACAGATAAGTGAATTTTAAATTGTGCTTCATTTTTAGAATTAAAAATTCCAGATTAAGGAAATAAATTAATAATTAACCAGTTTCATGCTGCATCTCGCATCTCACAAGGAAACTGATGTTAAAATACTCCGGTCCCGACTTCCTGCCGAATTTTCATGATGTGTGGAGTGGCAGAACTCAACGATGCGCTTTTGCCTTGGTACCAAAGCGAAGAAATGAAAATATAAAAAAAAAATATTCCACCAAGTGGGATTCCGCCATCTGAACCTATAACCATCGCGTTACAGTCACACACTTAAACCCCTGTGCAACGACGGCTTAATAATAGACAATTATAACAAAAAATCCAAAAAACTTTTACATAATAACAAAACACATATTTTCCAGTTCAGACAACATCAGGTAAACTAAAATATGTTCAACATACGAGTAATATACAAACAAAATCAATGGCGATAAATTCGCGGTTAGATGCACTACAGCGTACATCGATATACTATTATGCATTACGTGACCACAACATATTATATCTATAGGTACCTATTGAACGTGATTTCATTCGAAGATATGACATATCGTTTCTAAATTGCTGGTATTTTGACCTGCAGTCGTGTTAAAGTTGTGAGGTACACCCATACAAAAATAAAGGCCGATACGATTTTTTTTAAATAAACGATTTTTGACATTTTATTTTTGACCACATGGAATTGTGAAATAAACATATTTGTAGTGATATCTTGGTGAACTTAAAGTTAAAATAAAAATGGTTTTTCTGTAAATACATTTAGTACAAAGATATCTTTAAAAACATTTCAAAGCACAATAATAGAGTGCACGACGTGAGTATGCTACAGGACTATGGCTAGCTTTGCCTAGTTCTTTATATAGTCAATATTTAACTTGACACGTTCGATCAGTTTGCTAGTATAGAAGATGATAAAACAAAACATATTATAATAATTATGTAAGATTGCGTCATCTCTATATACACAAATAGAAAATGACATCAAAGGACTAAAATATTAAAAACATTAAAGAAGTAAGCAATTGCGATATGTCGCATTCATAAAAATACTTATACGCTACTGGTTGTGGGTTCTATCTCCACTCGAGGAAATAAAATATTTATTTAAATTTATATTTTCATTTTCTTCGCTCTGATTGCAAGGATTTGCGGCCTTGGGTTCCACCACTGCAAAATGCAATGCCTCCAGGCAATTTGGCGGAAAATGGGGAACAGAGTGCCCACTAGGTGGACTAGGTTCCCTCTGCCTACCCTGCTGTGTGCTAGCAAGAAATATAAATACTTGAAAAACTTAAAAAAACAAGATTTATAAGTACATACCTATAGCTCTTGTACCCGATTACCGCGCCTCAACAGGCATCTGTTCATCCGACACGCTTATATAATCATATTGATAAACACGTCGCTTTGTTTACATTTATGCAGGCCGCGTTTCATTGTCAACGTACACATGGGACGTCTTCAATTACTTATGGCAAGAAAAATCATAATACTTTTATTATGTAATACATCTTTCGCTAAAACGGACCATTCAAAAAAATATTTTTAAGCTTGCAGCTTTAGGCTGTATTATGCACATAGCAGGGTAGGCAGACCTGGAACCTTTAGGGTAAGACGTTTCGTTGAATGAACTTAAAATATTTCATTAAATCGAATAGAATTGAATCTATACCTGTCGCATTTACAGTCACGCCACGAGTAAAAATGTTAAAACTACGAATATAAGTACATACCTATACACCGACGATACAGACGCGATATTTATAGAAAAGGAGCGATAAACTCTATTTAAAATAAAGAAGTTTATTAGAACACTGTTATTTTTTTATTATCTATGCAAGCAAATATTATAAAAGAAGTAAAATATGTAAACGTAACTTTGTCGGTATTTTTTTACGACAAGTCAATGAGTGATTTTGCTAAGATTGAAGAGACTATTATTTCAAGGCAGGAATTATTTTGCCGACGTTTTACTTTACTTATTTTTTTATCTTCACGCTGTAACCCGTACAAAGCAGGGTAGGCAGAGGAAACCTGGGAACCTAGTGTTTACACTTTCCGCCGAATTCTGAAGGCTAATCAATAGAAATAGTGTAATAAGCAAAAATCATTTTTTGTGTAGTATGATATATAAATAAATATACTCCATTAATTTAATAAGCTTGAAAGAGCATTTAGATTGTACGATTAAAATCGCAATGCGTTTTCTGGATTCTGCATTGGCGCTAAATAGTGTAGTTTAGTTTATACGATAAAAATATATTCTAAATTTTATGACTATTATATATATTACAGATATTATTTTATCATAAAATAACAGCTTTGGCCTCTGCCTAGTTTTAAGTATGGCTAGTCGTTTGAAATTGCTCGAAAATATTATATTAATATACTTTATATAATAATAACAAGTAATATTAAATAAATTATGTAACATTTACATATTATGAACATAATAAATAAATAAAATAATGAATGTCAAACAAGTTTTACGCCTTTGCTCATGGCAAGTACAAGCGCTAGTGTTGTGCCTGCAACTAATGAATATTACACATGTCATTTAGATTAATATATAATTAACAAAAAAATGTTTTGAAGCATGGCCATCACTAGCTGTAAATACGTTTCGTAGATTGCGGAGACCGCATGCGCACAATATCCAGTGGGCGTGGCACTTCAACGAGATACGCACGCTTAGCCCTACGGCGACGCTCTATACTCGCTTCACTCACTAATAAAACAACATTGATCCCTTTATACTGGTTGAAAGAAATAATATGGGTAATTTCAAACGATTTTGTTTTAATAAAACTATTTTTTTTTTAAATGAAATATTATTAAACTTTATTAAATATTAATTTATGTAAATTTTCTTTCACACACTCAAAATGAGCAACCAGTTTCAATATCGAAAGTGCCTTACATCGACATTACCTTTAATAACTTAATACCAAAAGAAATACGATCTTACGTTACTTACATAAAATTAATCGATAAAATATAAGAAACAAGAAAGAAAATATTATTATAATTACGTTAAAGTAGGCTATGTCTCGATATCCTGAATTTAATAATATAATTTATACATTGCTTACATATTACCATGGTAATTAAATAAAGTAGTTGGTAGCAAAAAGCGAGTTGCGATAAGGTCGTTTCATAATAAAATTATACAACATAGATTCCTAAAGATTAGAAAACACGTGTGCCAGTACAGTATAAATGACTGTACGTAACTATTACTAATTTGTACATTTAACACTCACAACATACAAATATTTACGACATAGAAATACAGTATGCATAGTTATGAAAAGTTATATTTTAGAGTTTTTTATATAAAAAAATCAAAAAGATACAATTACTTTAACGTTATTAATACTTCATCATTGTTTTACACATATTTGTATAGCTTCACGCTATATTCCTCACATGGGACGGTAGGCAGAGAGAACCTGGGAACCTAGTGTTAAGTCACTCTGCTCCCATCAATACACTTATGTACCCCCACTTCCCACCATATTCTGGAGGCAGAGCTCAACGCTGCGCTTCTGCTTTCACTACCAGAGCGAGAAAATGAAAATACTAAATATATTATAGTTTTCATTATATTCATAATTTTATTTTTTCTAAAAAAGAGCACATGTCACTCACTCATAAACACTCATTACTCGTAAAACAAGTAGAGTCGAAACATAACCCCCCACAAGACAAAAGCACTGTGTAACGGAAATCACAACCACAAAAACCAAAATAGACAGACAGCTTTGAGTAAAAGTCAATCAACAAAGTAAATATAGGCACGGAAGACGACCCCAGTGGCGGTGCTGGTTAATTACCGAGAGAAGCTTAATTTGGACACACCTATAGTTAAACACTTGAATCGTTACACTGAAATATGAAGCTCGAATACTGTTTCGAAGCTATTTATTTTATTTTTGTTTGCCAGTTTTAGATATTTATAGGAATATTTTTGACATTTTTAGGATTATTCGTTTTATTTATATCTATTAGTCTTTATATACAAATTATTTAAATTTTTCCAGGCCAGTAAAAATAGGCGCAACGTGCCTACAGTCGTGAGAACGGCTAGTCTACTTAGCTAAACCATATTTTCTCTGGAACGCGCAAAGAAAAAGAACTTTTTATAAAGGTATATAACAAACGTTTATATTTTAAGGTTAAATATAATATACGCCACCCGAACAAATTACAAGACGTGACCGTCCATCCAGCCTTGGGACGTGACTTCACTCAAAGTGAACCACAAATTTAATTTACATTTTGTAATTTAATAAAAAGTCGGCAAATGAACATTCGAAAGCTACAGTTGAAAATTAGCTGCTGCAAAAAACTCGGTTCAAAGTTCAAAAATTAGCTCTATGAAACTCTATATTAACAGATAGAAGTATTTCATGTCCTTTGTTTTAGTCTGATATAAGATTTAATTCTAAATATTAATACAAAAAGTAATTTAATTCGCAACAACAATAATAATTTTGTTGTAATGATGCTGATATCAATTCTATTTTACAACATTATATTTTATGAAATAAACATAAATTCAACTATCATTCAATCGTGCGTTCGCCAGTGACGAAAAACCTGAGTCACGGTTGACAGCGTATGATCGTGGAAAAGGGTTCTGTGACAGCAATAGACACAAATAGAAATATCTAATATTATATTTAAAACATGTAATTAAAAATAACACTATTTGTTTTAATAAGGATCTCAATATAATACCATAATTAAAGGATGTTATTCATATCGTGTTTTGCTGTGTTATCCTGCATTGCGGTAGTCACTACAGTTATGGCAAAAGCAAATAAATAATCGGCACACTGAGATATCAATTTAATTTTAATTGTAATTAACCCGACATTAAATTAATGTACATGCACTTACCGGCCTATATTTATATAATATCTATACAAAACTCAATATATAATTGTCGTCTTTAGAAGCGGTAGTACTTTCAGCTCTAATTCTAATTAACTTTAATGACCATAACAAATAATAATAAAAAACCCATATAATAACAATTATTAGTACCAATGCGGAAATATATTCATAGGAAAAGCTCACTAACTTCCTGGAATACGAAAGCAGTGAAACTCATGAGTCGAACCAATCGAGATCTGACCGCCTTCCTTGGATCCGCAACTCACGCACTGAATATGTAGCAGCCGTATTTGGCATGTACAAATCAATAAAATACGACAAAAAAGTCAATTTCTTGAATTGAGGCCAGTCGTGGCGTAAATGCACAAGCGACAGGTTGTGGGTTCGATTCCCACTCGAAGAAATTAAATATTCAAATTTTTCATTTTTTTACCCAAATGTACGAGATAAAGCGCGTTGAGTTCAGCCAGTCAAAATTTCTAACAAACGATTAATAAGCTGGTTATTTATTTATATTTATCAAAAATCTTTAATTTTAAACATCAAAAGGCTTCATTAACAAAAATGATTAATTACGTTGTGTACAATTTCTCTTTAAGAACCTAATGTACAGGGAACCTAACGGACACTAGAAAGTGACCTATTGTCTGATATGTATGAGCAACCGTTCCTTATAGCAGATATAATATATCGATAGTGAAAGTCCTTGTTGCACAGTTGCCAGTTGTCGCGTGCCATTATTAGATAAGACGTGATGATTTTACGAGTGCTCTTTCTAATTTAACAATTTAACAGTTGCTCATTTTTAATTTAATTATTAATATTCTAGTCTACTATGTACTCAAAATTACAAATATATTGATTAAATTGGATATAATCGCGAATTGAATAAACTTTTTCCAAAAAACTTAGAAAATAAGAGGTTTCCTTCTTAACCAAACTGCAGACCTTATCAAAGAGATGGAAATTTAAATTCTACTTTAAAATTTTATTTGATATTTATACTATAAAATAACAAGAACATATCCCTAATCTACACAATCATCTCAAAACTGTGAATACGCAAGCACTTTGAACTCATCCAAATCCAGTCCTGTTAGACATACAATTTAGAGGGTAACGCACCCTTCAAGTTCACAGTCAGCCGGGGTAGCGACTACAACAATAAACTTTCTCACACACACAAACAATATCGGTCGCACGAGGAAACGAAAAAATGGATTCGTTCGATGTAAAACATGCGAAAATATAGATAGCGCAATTATCGGAATAATTATCGACATAACACTTAACTAATAACGTAACAGCGACTTTTTAATATCAAATAGCTTAAAACTACTTGGAAATAGATAAAAAACATATATATGTAAACGAACCGAGAGAAATACAAAACATAAACAATTCGTTAGGTGTGTATTATATTTATAAACACATGTACTTACTCCGGTCAAAGAATTAAAACAAGCTGAAGCTAATATAGTAATCGATCAAGGAAATCCATTATCACGAGCACTGCACTTGTAACGAACTTGCGTTCAGTCCTTGTCCTTAGACAGAAGTAGAGTCAGTATCTATTAACTCTACAATTGATTGCAAAGTGAAACATATTGCACCGAAATATTGCTGAACTCCGCTAGAGATCGGAACCGCTCTATCGATCTGTCGTTCCGAACCGAATTCAGCGTCTCATATCTTCGTAAGCACTTGGAGATTAATATAAGCGACTAATTCTCTTATTGTTTGGATATTTGTTGTTTATTATGAGGATATGCAATCAGCTGTCAGGAGCCTGGCGTCACGGTGCGAGCGGTCGCGTACGCCGCGCGCGACTGGCTGGCTGGCTGTGCCGCAGTCGGGGCCGGCCGTGGAGGCGCCCCGCGGCTTCTTAATGGTCCGTTACCTACACGCGGACGTACTACAACATACACGTAAACAAACAACTCGTATTCTCGTTTAGTTTGTTCTTCATACTTGATACTCGTATACGTAGTGCACTAAAATGGTAATGTGAATCACGTCTTAAGAGTATAGTAGGTGTGTATAATAAATATTCTATAATTTATTATTACTTTCATTGATGACGCAATGGAATTATGTTACACGAATATGTACTCGTAACTTAGCATCTTGTTTGGTGTTTGTATTTTTTTTTAATTATCTTATCAGTACATGAGTAATATTTAACAATTTATGTTTAATTACATCTTATAAATTTACATACCTTATGTAAATTTTTCTTTGAAAAACTTCAAAGGATCTATTTTAAAATAAGCTATTATAATATTGATATCTTCTAGGAAACGAGTTATAAAAATAAAAAGGTCGCCAGAAAGCAATAAAATAATTAACAAAATTAATATTTTTATTTATGCCCATCATTTTAACAGACAGACAATTTGATTATAAAATATAAAATATTCGTGTATAACATGAACAAACATAAAAGATATTTACAAGATATAGCTTACAAAGTAGCATTATTCAAAAACAAAGCTAAAAGAAGATATTTCAATAGACAATGACGAACTCTACGGTAGAGGCTATCGATATAACACCAGGCAGTACAATGGACCACATTTAAGTATAAGCAGGATGTGATATATATTCAATAGAACCAACAATCATGTTCAATATGTATTGAAAGACAAGTAAGAAGTAACCGCCGTAAGCAATGCATCTCTACATACGAGTACATAGTCCAGGCTCTTCCTGATTTACGCAAGTGATGCTGAATTATTGTTAGCTGGGTCTATTGTGTAAAACGCATCTGCGAGATTCTATTCAATGTCTGACCTTTGAGCATCGCTCCGCCGATCTTTCTGGAACACGTGCGGTCGCTCGCAACGTCTAAATGGCAAAGTATTAAACTTTGGCATTTTCATAAAAAAATATATGTTATAAGATATTACGAGCGAATATAAAATTTTGAGTGGAAATATTAAAAAAAAAACTAAGACTTTACCTATAAATAAAACTATAACATTACTGTAGTTTTTCTAAACTGAAAAATATAATAGAATAGAGAAAAAATATTAAAGAAAACGTGGGAACATCGACGAGTTGTCCGTGATTAGGGAAACGAATGACATGTCACGATCGTTTTTTTATTGCCTTTTCGATTATACCGAGAGCCGGTCCCATAATGTTCCCTCTAATATTCAAGGCCTGCCTATTAAGTAATAATAAGATAAGATTAACTAATTTACAATAAATACATTCAAATGTATTTACATTTCAGATATCGAGCTTCACGTTGTATCCCGCACACAACACGGTAGGCTGAGGGAACCTAGTTTACAACACTTCGTTCCTTCGTTCACCTAACTCTGTAGGCATTGCGTGCAAATCTCGAAAATGCTAATAATAGTTTCTAATAGACACTTGTCTCAACCAGAAGCTACAAGCGGTTCTAATATACCGTGCATTATAAATTATCATTGAAACGGGCAATTGAAGTGGACAAGTACATGAGTAGCCGATCTCAGAGACATTAACCTACATTCGCAAAGGCATAACAGATTGCGTACGAGGTAAAATGGAATCAGTGCAGCGCAGCGTGCGCCGACACTAACGCATTACATATTTCTGTTGAAACCGAAAGTATAAAACTTACGCTAGATAGAGTTTTAATCTTAAAACATAAGAGTCATGTTTCAAATTCACCGACTGTGAAGTGACGCAACACATTTTTCTGCGGTTGACTGATATTACAGGAGGTGCTTTTTTCGCTTTAAATTTAAATTTAATCGATCCAGCACTAATTTCTCCTTCAAAATAATTACGTTAAAAAATAACTAATAAAACTACATAAATACCATGTATGTTAATATGTTATTTAAATTGTTATCATTGCATACGAAAACAAAAACTCTTGTTCATTATTCCAAAGCTCTGTACTTAATGAAAACACTATGAACGAAAATTTTCAACTACTTCATATTAAATGTTGGCTTCTTTAATTATCAAATAACTTTATATCATAAAATCTAGCTTTGGATAAGACCAAATTATCGCACCTAGCATTAAAGTCCACGGGGCGCTTTAAACACTTGAGCGTACTAGTCTAGACTCAGTCTAGACACAGAAGTCTGGCAAGGTTGATTCATGACAGTGTTTATGACCTCAGGTTTAAATCGATTGTATTAACTAGGAAAAGATAAAATTTTAGAAAATTCGAGTGAAAAATGACTGAGATAATGAAACAAAATTAAGTTAGATAAATGTCTAGACATTTTCGAACTAAGTGCGGATCTAGATAAATTGTAAAGTTAAGATGCTGAGAGATCGCGAAAAACTTGTGTCTAACAAAGGAAAACAAAAATATTTAATGTTTTTATTGAAACATATTATCAAAATGTACTATAATATTCTTAACATGTTAAACTGGTTTCTCAAATAGTTATCAAATTTCAAATTTATTTATTAATTGGTAACCTGTTCTGTAATCGATTACATAGTGTGGATGAATACAAATTTCTTTATTAGCAATAAATCTCAGTAAACTTTAAACGTTAACTTCTGGAGTGTGCAAAATTCCTTTTTAGGTAATCTTGTGATACGAATGCATTCTTTGATCGCTACAAGGCGAACTAAAACCACGGAACTAAAACCAATAACGGACAACGATAGTAAAGCTTGTATTATATAAGTTTACTAGAAACATTTCCTGGACGATTATGGTTGTAACGGAAAGCCTTGGGTACATCGAATGCATGACATTGTCAACAACTCTGTCTAATCATCAGCATGAAACACAATGGAGACATGCCACCTATTGATTGCTTTGTACAAAAAATAATTATCTTTATTTACTGTAAGTAGGTATTTCAATCAAGGAAATATTTAATTATCTTTGATAGGTACCGATTTTTAAATAAATCTCTTTATATTTAGGCACTGGTCACATAATAAAATTTGACTCAGTGAAAAAAATTTTCAATTATATTTTTACAAATTTAATTATTATTTTATAAATATTTAAGCCATCTTCTTCTACATAATCCTGGCCCTAGCTAGCCCTTGCCACTGTTTTCCAATTATTTAAAGTCACTGTACTGAGTGGCGAAACCTAACGCTGTATTTACTCTAGTCTCTAACTAGACTTATATCCTACGTTCATAATTAAAATTAATTCATACTCATACAAAAACATCGTCAAATACGCCTCTACTACGTCAATGCAGCTGCACATTAAGATAAATTTGTTGGTTTTTCATATTAACCTAAATTGCATTGCTTTAGCATCAGTAGATATTTAAAATTATTCACTTATCACGCACTTATAACTAGTCACGCCGAGTAATTTTAGTGAATTAGTTCCAAAATTAATAGAGATTATATTATAACAATATTTTGCTGCAATAAACTTAACATAAATTGTGCATAGTTAAGCTGAGAAAGAAAATCAACCTAAAATGGTGTTTTAAATTTAAGTAGGTATAGCAGTTAATATTATGAACGATATTTATAACGATATAATATATTTCTTTTTACTACGCCCAGAAATAACTATTGAGTGTCACTGAACTCAAAATTTCTGTCTATCACTGAGTTTCATAAACATCAAAACACCGCCATCAAATAAAAAATAAAAAAAACCATTTATAGAAAAAGAACATAATTTTAAATAACAATAAAATTTAATATAACATAAGTTGAAATCAAAGCTACCGCTTCTATTCATCAATCTAAATCATTATGATATCGCGATCGGTTGTAATTAATTGCCAAAAGATATTTCGCGAGCTTCCAATATCGTATGAAGAAGTTGAAGAATAAGTTTTAAATTGAATTTTCTTAAAGACCATCCCAACAGCTATCTATCAAAATTCTTTCTATGATTTAATAGCATATAACTAACTATAAGCGCTAGTGTAAATCTCCACACGAAGTAATTTATAAATTATTTTCCATTTCCCGTTAAGCTACTTATAGCCTCGGCGTTGAGTTACGCTATTCAACATGACAAAGTCACGACAATTCAGCGGAAATTGAGTGTTTTTACTCTGTGTCTTGTCTCTCACATTGAGTTCTTTCTCTCTGTATAATTTTCTTCCTTTTCAAATTATCCGAAAACGCAATAACCTATCTAGCAATATTTATATAACTTCAGATTAACTATGAAATAATCTAAAAACGATTACGCTCGACCCATTGTGATCTATGATTCATAGAAATCAAAAATCAAAATGAGATCCATATCGGCGAGCAATTATTACCCGCGTTACAACAGCTAGGTTTGTGGGCCACTCGGTATCTACACGTATTGTGTAATGTATAATTACTGCGATATTGTTCGCGTGTGATCCGAATACAAAAAAAGTAGGTTCTTGCTTTTGTAATTTGTAATGACAAATTATTTTTAATGTTCTTTAGTTATTATCTTAATCTATCTGTAATAATATTTTAAGCTATTATGTTATTTCTAATTTACTTTAGTATATATATATTTTTTACTATATTTTCGTTTAATTTGATATATGTAAGAGTTGATATGGAGTGTCGATAAGTATTATTTTTAGCTTATCTTTTAAGTTAAAAAAAAGAAACTAGGAAAGTCAATGTCTAATTCAAAAAACAAGAAGCAAAAAACTCCAAGGTTAAACCTTTGAAAATCACCTATAATTGACATCATCTATCTTAGTCTCGTTTGTGTTATGACTCAGCGACACCAACACGGATTTTTACTTTAGAGCTTTATTTATAAATAGAATAGATATAAATGGTAAATTTTATTTTATTTTGTCCCTAACTTTAGTGACACATTTCTACTTTTTCAAGCTGTATCCTGCACATAGCGTACATAGATAGGCAGAAGGAACCTGAGAACCGGCTAGGTGGCGTAAGGGTGTGACTGTAACAGTGATGGTTGTGGATTCAATTTCCACTCGGGGAAATGAACATTTTAATATTTTAAGTTTCTCGCTCTAATAACGAGGCTATGCGCGGCGTTCCACCACTCAACACCCTCCAGAATTCGGCAAATATCATAATGTGAACGGAATGTCTATTTTCCACTAATTTCTCACATAAAGTGTGTAAGAACACTGCAGTGTTTGAAATGTCTGGTTTTCAAAAATGTATATAACGCAATATATAAACACAGAATGAATGGAATTAATCATATTTAAGAGTTTAATTTAAAATGTGCAAAAAAATGGCAAAAATGAAATATTTTATTAGAGTATACAAATTTACTATTTGAAATACACATATTATTATTGTGTGGGAACTAAATTTCCCTACCTCATTAAGTAAGTAGGTAATGTCAAGCAGGCTTCGTCACCTAAACTCACACTACCTACTACAAAAAAAACGTGATAAAAGTTCTGTGAATATTCGAAAACATCGAGGCAAAAGCATAAGGCATGCATCACGACCACATTACACCGAGCCAGTGAAAGCGTATGACATTATACGACAACCTTTGATATTCAAATGTTGATAGCTCGTATGTATGTCTAATGCAATGACTTCAAACACGACCTGCTATAGGCAACCTAGTTGATTAAAATATTAATTTTTAGTTATTTTTTTAATAAAATCATATTTCTGGAAAACGCATAAAAATTGAACTAGGGGGTTTTAAACTTAAACAAACAACCGAAACTTTGTAATCTCAAAAAGAGAATGTATAGCTTAGTTAATACTTTAAAAATGAAATACAAATTGTAAACAAGTAAAGAATATAACCAGATCAAGAAAAAGGGTCAAACAATGCCTTAGGAATGCCTACTGTGACATTGTTTGTGGTTTCGACGTCATAATCATGATAATAATAATGAGAAAGATGTCAAGGTTTCTTTTTTTACCTTAATTATACAATACTTAAAACTCGTCATAGCATAATAGAACAGCGTCTGACTATAGATGTAATGTTTGTGGATTCGATTACTAATAGAGGGAATGATTGTATTATAATTATTAGCATTTGCCCGTTCTGATAGATAAAGCCCAACTACGAGTTCCGCCAATCAACACGAACTCATTTTTATGTACATAATTAATACTGATAAAACGACGGAGTGTCTTAACACTAGAACAATGCTGATTTTACAATACCTAAAACATACTGTACTTATATTATTGAACCTATAATTTTCAACTATTGTGACATTGTTAAAAAATAAACAAAAATATATTAATTTGCAGTTAGTTAAGTAACGAGAGCAGAAATCATCAGCTTTATAGCAACTTACTGTCCATTGTGAGTCTCGTACTTGACCCACATGAGCGAACCCACCGCGAACCTTTCATTAATTAAATAACGAGATTTTCACTTTGAAATACAGTAGTTTATCCGTCCATGTTGCATTTAATTGGATTGTATTTCAATATGTTCCTATGCTGCACTGATGTTTAATAATATGTTTACATTATAATTTTTAAAATTATAGAATATTATGTTATATTTAAAAATAATTCTTTATCATTTTTATTTTCTTTTTAAACACTAAGTATATACAAGTTATGAATAAGTTTTCCGTTAGTAAACGTCTAAAAACTTTATAATAGCAAGATGTGATAACGGTAAAATTTGACAGCGTCAATAAGACAAACTTTGGAAAGGTCGGCTGTATAATATTAAAGAAAAATAAAATGAAAATATCATATAACCGACCCACACGTATTATACAAAATGTTAACATAAATTATAGTAACTGTGTTATTTAAATATATAAGATATATAACTGTATTTTTTATTATTAAATATTAATAATACTTGTTTTTCCAACAAAAAAATAGCGAATAATACAATTACATACACAAAACCACAACAATTGTCTCTAATTATAAATTTCCTTTTCCATATAGGGGAATTGTGCTTAAGATGACATACTTTTTGTTTGAAGACAAATATTTCAAAAAAGTAAAGTGATCTGAGAACAGCATATTACCTATACTATTATATATTTCATAATCAACGAAATTATTTTAGTTTCAGACCAATCATCTTTCAAACATCAGAAAAACAAACAAAAATCGCACTTGGGCCGACCAGTGTAAGACGACATATCTACAGGGTAAAATGACATACTTAGTATGTGGCATAAAAACGCCATCATTATTTGTCGAGCATAGTTCACAAATAAATAGTTTCTTCTTTGCTGGGGGGCTTTTAAACAGTATTAAGGCCAGATTCATACATGTTGCAAATTTTATGAGGTTGGATTCCGTTATCAGTCACTTTCTTTTCCAAAAGGGAAATAAGCTTCGTCACTTGCGGCTATTGAATGCCCTTGCTCTAGCAGCCTTATCCATGTCTTCTTGTGACTAATATATATTCGTTTGTAATTGCCAGGCATTTTGTAGGTAAAGCAAAAAAAAACATCGATTCTATTTATAAGGGTAAGATAGTATGCCATCTTATACTCACGTTTTGTATGTCATCTTACCCAATAGATATATGAATTTAATCTTAACCGTTGTGACAAAAGTTTATAGGTCAGGATGCGCTTTTAACGTTAGTTGTGTCATATAATAATCCTATTTTACATTTATAATTAGTTCAAATAGAAAATTTTTATCTTACTTGTCTTTTCACCATCAAGCAAAAGCGAAAGAAAAATTTGTTGCAATTGAAAATAACGAAAACATGAATTACTTGTCCATCTGCATTCACTTTCAGCCATACTGTATTTAAGCACTACCTACATCTATAGACACTCTCTAAAACGTCACAAGATCGGACTTAGCGCTAATAGTTTCATCAATATTGGTAGTGTGTCATCTTATCATAGTATGCCATCTTGAGCACAATTCCCCTAGGTATATCTAACCAACATGTAAATAGCAAAAGCCACGAGTTTCACTATTCGCCAGAGAAGTGGATACCTCGCCCTAATAAGCGTTTGAAAACTTTCCATACACACTAATAGGTGAAAATTAACCATACACCTACTGTGCTATAATCACTGCACTACCATATCTGACTAGGTACAATTAAAAAGAAATTATTTAACCGCAAGGTATACAAATCGATTCGTATATCAAAAACTTTTTAGAATACATTTTTAGCCTTACTTGTATTCCGGGTATAGCAGGAGGTAGCGTTTGCTTATCGCATTTCGTTTTATTAGTTGATTTTATGGAGGTTCAAAATGACTAAAGGTTATGATATAACTAAAGTTAGAAAATAATTGTTGCATCACTTTCGGAAGTCAAAGTCATGCTTACAAAAACCGGTTTAACTAGAGTTTAATAAAAAAAGTAGATTAACCTAGCTCAAGATTACAATCTGTAACCTCCACGATCAATTATTATTACTGGTAAAGGAATAAATGTAAGAATATATAATGCGCTACGTGGACGTGGATTCAATTCCCACTCGGGATAATAAAAAAAAAATTTCCTTGCTCCGATAATACGGCTATGAGCGGCATGGCCACTTAACACGCAATGTCTCGAAAAATTTGACGGAAACGGAGAACGGAGTGTTTTACCATTATGTTCCTTTTGCTGCTACCCTGGTACATACAGAATATAGCATGGAACAAAAAAATACATGGACCTTATATGAAATAACGTACTAAGAATAAAGATATTTATTCGAAAACCTTATTATAACGTTATGTAGTTCCCAAAAAAAATCCATCAAAACTTATAATTTGTTTTGCGGCGGTAGCTTATTTTCAGATTTGTACGGCAACTTCGTTACACTTTCCCCACGTTTTCTTTTACTTTATGAAAGTTATAATTTATTATATTACTT